>CAUYSK010128359.1:0-14253 GCA_963575035.1 Avahi laniger
GGGACATCTATATCTGCTAGTTTCCCTTCTCCAGGTTTGGTGTTAAGAATTTGCCTTGGCCATTCCAGGTGCTTTGTTGAATGGAAGTGGTTATCATGAATGTCCTGGTCTTGTTCTCAAACTCCGGTACAATAGTTGACCATTAATTATGATGTTAGGTGTAGGGATTTTTGTAGCTACCCACTAACTGCAGGGAAACTAAGTTATAAATCAATAATAGAAAGAACATTGAAAAAAACCCCAAAACTCAGAAATTAGGCAATACGAATACTAATACTAAACAGGGCTGGGACTAGGGTGAGCCTAAGGTGCAAAAGTGCCTCCTTAATGTGCCTCAGGCTCCTTGCTTTCCTCGTCCTAGTCCTATTCCTGGTTCCACGTAATCCATGGCTCCTCCAAAAAACTGTAGTGGAGAAAGGAAAATGTTGAACTGAGTGATAGTAAAAACAAGCACAAAATTTATGGGATGGAGCTAACAGTTCTTGGAAATTTATATTTCTAAATGCATATATTTGAAAAGAAGAAAGTTTGACAAATAGAACGTTCTAAGTCAGTGGTGTCCACAGAACTTTCTGCAATGACGATAATGTTCTACATCTGCTCTGTCCAATACGCTACCTGTGACTACTGAGCTGTTGAATGTGGCTAGTGTGATCGAGATATTGCACTTTTAATTTTCTTTATTTTTGATTAATTTAAAATTAAAGGGAGGAGAAGCACATATTTCTTGCTAAAGAATTCGAAATAATTTGTACATACCCTACCCTTAATGAAATCTTGTCCCCCTTACTGAGCATAGGCAGAATTTAATTACTTGCTTCCAAAGAATAGGATATGAAAGGGGGGGAAAAAGTCACTTTACAGTGGAGAAGCCAGAGTAAGTCATACAGATAGCATGTATTCCTGATAATAAGTGTTCAGAAGGACACATTATGTCTATAATATTCTTCTAAAAATATGTCACTGTAGTGTAACCGTGAGAAAAAACATCAAACCCAAATTGAGACACGTCTTCAAAATACTCGACCCTTACTTATTAAAATTGTCAATGTCATGAAAAACAAGGAAAGTTTAAGACCAGAATAGGCTAATGGTACATGAGTAAGTGCAGTTCAGCATCCTGGATGGGAATCTGGCACAGAAAAAGGACATTAGTGGGAAACCAGTGAAATGTGAATAAAGCCTGGAGCTTAGTTAATGGTAACTTACTTATTTATTTAGAGACAGGGTCTCACTCCGTCGCCCAGGCTGGAGTGTGATGGTATGGTCATAGCTCACTGCAGCCTCGAACTCCTGGGCTCAAGAAATCCTCTTGCCTCAGCCTCTTGAGTAGTTAGGGCTATAGGTGCATGCCACCATTTCCAGTGATTTTTTCTATTTTTTATCTCTCTATATTGCCCAGGCTGGTCTTGAACTCCTGGCCTCCCCAAATGCAGGGATTACAAGCATGAGCCACCACACATGGCCAATGGTAGCTTATTGATAGATATTGGAATTATTGTGAGGCCAAAGGAAGTCATTTCACGTACACACATTTTAGACATTGGAAATATCTTCTCTACATCTATGATGTCTTTCTTAATTTTGATTATGTTACACTTCACCAAACAGAAATCTTCAAAAGGGAATTAATATTATTTTGACCACGTGATTTGACCATAGTGCAGCCAAATTAAAACTGGTAGAGATATACTCTGGTTTCTCTTCAGATCAAATAAATCTTTCGCCTTTTACTAAAAAAAAATAAAAATAAAAAAAATAAAACTGGTAGATGATGTCAATGCCTTGCAAGCAGACAAAAAAACCAAATTGCCAAATAGCTTCAAAAATTCCAGTGATTTGGAAAATAAATAGCATATTACTATATAGCTCTTGTGTTAAAAATAGAATCACTACGGAAATTAGGACATACTTGGAATCGAAGAATAATGAACATACTACCAGGCGAAAATTGTGGGACACAGTTAAATTGGTATGTAAAGATAAATTTAGAGCATTAAATGCAAGAGATATAAAAAACAGTTTACAAATAAGCTAAGCATTTATCTCAAAAAGGTATAAAGAGGAACAACGCAGCAAACCTATGGAGACAAGATGGAAGTAATAAAGATTGGAAGACATAAATGAAACAGAGAAGAAAATTACACATTATAGATTAATAAAGCCAAATGCCATTTTTTTCCCCCGTTTATTTTTTCCTCAAAAGATTACTAAAATAGACTTTTGGCAGAACTGGCCAGTTACAAAAAAAAAATTAAAAGCTGCAAATAAACCAAGAGTGAGCAAATTTTTTCTGTAAAGGGCCAGATAGTAATTAATCACCTTTGCTGTTGTGGAAGGGAAACAGACATACACAATACCTCAAGAATGGACATGACCATGTTTCAATAAAACTTTGTGAACACTGAAATTTGAATTTCATATAATTTTCACATGCCACAAAATTCTTTTTTTCAGCCATTAAAAACAAACAAACAAACAAACCCGTTTTTATCTTGCTGCAAGCCGTACAAAAACAGGTGGCAGGCTAGATTAGATTGGCCCCAAATGGACTTCAGGAGGGTGAACATAAGGCTCAGCGGCTTGGTCAAGTATCTTAAGCATGGCGCAGTCAGCTAGTGTTTTTATGGAAAAGGAGGATTCTGACAGTTGAGGATTATGACAGCTAGATTCCTGCTGGGCAAACTATCTCCTGATCCTACCCCGGGATCTGAGCCCTGGCTGGCTCTGGAACCTTCACCAGGGGCTCAAGGGCATTCTTGCTGCCCTCCTCTTTCTCAGCCTCACCCCGCGCCCCGTGGTCGCCGCCAGGGGCGCCAGAGCGCGCGCGCATGCGCCCAACTCGGAGCCGCGCCGACCTTGCGCCCGCACCTGAGGGCCAATCACAGGTCGCCCTGGGCGCGCGAGCGGCGTCCGCGGCGTCCGCGGCGTCCGCTGCGCCTGGGGCCTGAAGAGGCGTCTTTGCCGCCGGCTTCGCCCCGGGAGCGCCTCCGGGGCGGGTGCGTGGCTGGCAGCTCGGGGAGAGCCGCCGACCGGGACTGGTGAGACGGGCGTGCGGCGCGGTTCGGGCGTTCCCTGAGGCGAGACGGGAGGGATTGCACGGCGGGCCGCAGCCCTGAGGGGTTTCCGACCCTGCGTTGCCGCAGCGGCCTTTCCAAGTGCCGCGACCTTCTGAAAGGGAGTACGGGCCAGGCGGCTCCCGGCGGGTCCCACGACACGCTCCCTAGTACCCGCTTCCCTAATCTCAGCGGGCGCCACTCTCGGTCACCCTCCTCTCCCCAGCCCCGGGGCTAGGCCCAGCCCAGGCCTCCTGGAGGAGGGACCTATCATGGCTCCTGCTGCCCCCCCCTCCCCCGCCCCCTCAGTGGTCTCTTGTGGCGCTTTACGCATTTGAAAGTCTTAAACCCATTTTGCAACCTCAGACCCATCCCCGTTCTGGAAATCTGTAGGCCTAGACCCCTTAAGGCTTTTAAATTTGTTGGTGTCTCTCCCCTACTGCAGCATTTTCTTTTTGTTGTTTACTGCGTGTCTGGCAAGACTTTGATGCAGCAGCTCCTTGGACCCTAATGAAGTCCCCCTTGAGACCAGGACCCAGGGTGATTTGGAGGCTTTTGGTTAGGACATTTCTCAGTTGGGAAGTTTACCGAGGTGGGTGGGGTAGACTGGAGTTTTGGGGAAAAGGAGTTCAGTTTGCTTTTCTGGCTAAGAGATGCTTGGTAAATATCCACATGGCAATGTCAGGTAGGCAGTGGGGTATAAAATATTCCTGTAACGTATAAGTAATCCTAATCCTTCTCTCTGGTTATCTCAAAGATGTGACCTTCTCCTGCCTGGAATACCTCAAGTTCTTAAAAGTTTCAGTGTACGCCTGAGGTAAGAGGAGAGAGGTCTCTATAATAAGGACCAAGGTTGTATCTTTTTTCCTTGAATTTTGCTTTCTTGTTGATGTGTGTGCTAAAATACTGCTATTTAGTGATCCCGAGGGAATCTGAATTTGTATGGCAAATTCACACCAGTTGTTGTTTTAGATAATTCTGGAACCTTCTAAATTGCTTCCTTAAGAAAGAAGAAAGTGGTGGTGGCATTCTTTGACTTGATCTCTTGAAAGGGAAAAAAACCAAATGAGCACCATCAATGTTATGTAAAACAGCCTTCTTTTACCATATCACGAGGATAAAATATGTCCATACACATACCCTAAGATTTCAGCTAACACATTAAAGTGGTTCATTCAGGGTAAATGTGTATTTGTTAAAAACGTTCCGGGGGTTAGTTTGTTCATATCTATACCCTTTTTCTTATGGAATGTATTTCATGAGGTGCATGCAACTGGACAGAGGAGGCCATTGCCATTCATTCCGTGCCAGTAGGTGAGGTAGGTAAATTCTGTGTCCAGCAACTGATGAATACAACTCATTGAGACCCATTGTATTAGTTATCTAAAGCTGTGTACCAAATTATCTCAAAATTTAGTAGCTTAAAATAACACATTTTTCTTACCTTACGGTTTTTGAAGGTGTGGAATCCAAGAGTTTCTTAGCTGGTTGTGGCTCAGGGTCTCTTGTGAGGTTGCAGTCAGGCTTTTGCCTGAACGAGCAGTCTCTGCAGACTGGACTAGGGTTGGATGATCTATTTCTAAGTTTGCACACTTCAGTGTTGACAAGAGGCCTCAGTTCCTCACTCCGTGGGCCTCTCCATCGGGCTGCTTGTATCATGGCAGCTGGCTTCCCCCGGAGTGAGATTCGGGAGAGCTTATACCCAACATGCAGTGCAGAGTCTTTACAGCCTAATTTCAAAAGTGACATCACTTCTGCTGTATGTGCTTGGTCCTACAGGCCAACCCTGTTACAGTGTGGGAGAGGGTCTACCCCACAGTGTGAATATCAGGAGGTGGGATTCCTCTTTGGGGTCATCTTGAAGGCTGCCTACCATACCCATTTATCCACCATTCCAGCCCTTCTCCATTATGATTGCAGACATTGTCCTGTTACTGTTGACTTCTTGCCAAGTCCAAAACCTCTTCATGTACACTTGTTTATTCAAGGATATTGTTTCAGCAAGACTCCTCTTTGGGATTAAGTTTTCTGTCTCTCCAAATCATTAACATAGCAAACGTACTGATTGTACTGTCACTTCTAAAATGTCTGTTGTTTGATGCTACGTCCCCCTTCTGCTTATTTTATTTTGTATTTGCTTGTCATTATAGGAAAATTTCTTCAGAGTTGTCTATATTTGCTGTGTCTTATTCTTCTCCCAATCTCCCTTAAACCCATTCTTGTCAAGGTCACCAGTGAATTCCATATTACTTAATTGATTCATCAGTTTTAGTTAATGTCATTGATTTTATTCCTTTAGCAGCATTTATCAGAGTTCATTTTCTCCTTCCTGAAAATAATTTTTCATGTGAATTCTGGATGCTTCTCTTTCTTGATTCTCTTCTGAAGAGAACCCGAATGGCTGTGAATAACTGTTCCTTTTTTGCTCTCCTCTCATTTCCATGTCCTCTAATGGAATGCTCCAGGGCTTAGATTTCAGACCTCTTTCCGTGGGTGATCTCATCCAGTCTGGTGTTTTAAATGATGCTACATACTGAAGACTTCAAAATTTAGATACTTACCCCAGCCCTCTCCCTGAGCTTTGGTCTCATAGATTTACCTGCTCAGCATCACTGTTTGTATGTCATCATCCTCTTGTTCCTGATCATGGGAGCAGGAGTGGGGGAGCTTTCAGTCTTTCACCCTGAAGTATGATGCTTGCTGTGGGTCTCTTACAGATATCTTTGGGTAAGAAAGTTCCTTTCAATTCCTAGTTGTTTTGTTTTTTGTTTTTTAAATAATGAAAGGATGTTGGATTCATGATATTGTACATCTGTTGCCTTTATCTAGTTCTAACACATTTCATTCATTCCAAAGCAGTTTCTTTCCATTTCTCCTCCACATCCGCTGGAAACCACTAGTCTTTGTTTAATCTCTGTGGATTTATCTATTCTATATATTTCCTGTAAGTGAAATCATACAGTATGTGACCTTTTGTGCCTGGCTTCTTTCACTTTGCATGTTTTCAGGGTTCATTCATGGTTGTAGCTTGTATCAGTGCTTCATTCCTTTTATGGCTGAATAACTTTCCATTATATGTATGTACGATAATTTATCCTTTCATCTATTGATGGACATTTATGTTTCCACCTTTTGGTTATTATGAATAGGTGCTGTAAACGTGTGTACACGACTTGTTTGAGTACCTGTTTTCAGTTCTTTGGGGTATATATTCAGAAGTGGACATACAGGGTCATGATAAATCTGTGATTAACCTTTTGAGGAACCACCAAACCATTTCCACAAGGCTTTTACTTTCCAAGGTCTGAAAAACTAAATTTTGACAATTTTTGCTAACGTTCTTTTTTCTTTTATGAAAGAGCAGCTATTTTTAGATCCTTATTCCACCATTCCCACTGAACTTCACTTTGTTGCTGGGCATTTAACAAATTGACACTCTCAAGGGTTTTTTTTTTTTTTTTAAGTTTTATTTTTAAAATCATTCTATACTCACCTAATAATTCCAAAAACTTTATATGCTCAACATTAGTGAAAGAATTTGCCTGTGAACTAACAGATCACTTTTAGATTGAACTGCCATTCGGCTGAAATCTCCTTTGTAGATTCCTTCTGATCTTTGAAGGAAGGGAAGGAAAAGGGAAATGGTTAATTTTCTCTGCTTCTTGGGAGTAGATCCCATCCAGGACTCTAATCATGCTGTTCTGAGAAAAGGCTTCCCCAAACTATTGGTTCCCGGGATGAGATATAGCCATAGGCATTCTTCTGAACTTCAGGATTATGGGGCTCTCACAGTTCCTGTAACAATACATCTCAGTGGCTCCCAGACTTGAAGAAAATTGTCTGTTTCCCAGGTTTGAACATTTTTTACCCCTTCTCTCAGTCCATCTTTCTTTTTATTTTTTTTAATTTGTTTTTATTTTTTAAAAAATAAAGAGTTATGTGGATGGGTGCTCAGTTTCCTTGTTTTTTTTTTTTTGTTGTTGTTGTTGTCGAGACAGAGTTTCACTCTGTTACCCTGGGTAGAGTGCAATGGTGTCATTGTAGCTCGCTGCAACCTCCAACTCCTAGGCTCTAAGCAATCCTTCTGCCTCAGCCTCCCGGGTAGCTGGGACTACAGGCACACACCGCAATGCCCAGCTTTTTTTTTTTCTCTTTTTGGTAGAGATGGGGTCTCACTCTTGCTCAAACTAGTCTCGAACTCCTGACCTCAAGCAATTTTTCCGCCTCGAGCCTCCGAGAGTGCTAGGATTAACAGGCGTGAGCCGCCTTGCCTGGCCTTATGTTTGTTTTTTGAATTTATTTCTAACTCCCTCTAGATTACCTTTTTTCTTTAATGAATATTCAAGTGGTTGTTGTGCGCCAGACAGTGCTCTAGGCACTTGAGAGAGATCAGTGAACAAAACAGACAAAAATGAACAAAAAAACAAAACAAAATTACTCCAACAGAAGGAACTGACAGTACAGTGGAGAAAGATAGATTGTAAGTATGCTAAATATACAGATTCTCTGGTGAAATAGAAGGTGATGTTATAGAATTAGGAAAAAAATAATAAGGCAGGATTAGGGGATTGGAAGTTGGGGAGATAGGAATATTCTAATTTATTTATTTATTTATTTATTTTTTTAAGAGATAAGATCTTGCTCTGTTGTCCTAGCTGGAGTATAGCGGCTCAGTCTTAGCTCAGCGAAGGCTCAAACTCCTGGGCTCAAGTGATCCTCCCACCTCTGCCTCTGTAATTTTAGATAGTGTGGTCAGGATAAGTCTCATGGAGAAGATAAATTTGAACATGGACTTGAAGGGGATAAAATGTCTCTGTGTTAGCCATGGGGACAAAAGTGTCAGGCAGAGACTCTGAAGGAACAGCAAGGAAACTACTGGAATGAAGTGGCTGGATTGGAATGAACGAAGGTTTGAATAGTGAGAGTATAGGTCAGAGAGATAGCAAGAGTGGAAATAGTAGTGAGGATCCGTAAATTCTTGATTTTTCTGTCATCTTATCTATAGAAATGGTCATGCCTTTTGATGAGGAACAACCTTGGTCCCTATAGTTACACCCCTCCTAGACTCCTAGGCTAGTTTACGCCTTATTTTATACTCCTCTGCCATACTGAGAATATTTATGAAAAGGTATTTATTAAAAAATACGAAAAATTATTTTTGTTTTACTTAGTTGCCCTAGGATGGAATACAAATGTTTCCTGTAGCTTTAAGGATCCTAGAAAGCTCCCAGTCCTATAAAGCATTAAATTCAAGCTAGCAAATGTGTGGAGTTACTGATGGAGAAGGAACAAGAGTGCTTTAGGTAGAGAGTGAGGAGGGTAGGGCAGGAGTTTGTGGGAGCAGAAGTGGGGTGAAGAGAGTGATGGGCAAGGGAAGATGGTAGGGATAGGTACTGAGGAGTCCTGGTGGCCTAAGGTCTGATTACTGAAGTTACTCAAGAAGAACTGATCCCTGAAAAAAGCTAGTGTGTGGCTATCACAAAGACCCATTCGAATTGCCGTTGTTTGAATGTCCAGAAATAATGGGAGGTGGGTCATCATACACTGACTTCTCAGCTGTCTTTGGAATGATGCCCTCCCATTGACTTCTCCCGTATCCCTTAGTGACTTCCTCAGGGGGACTGTGAATTCATTTTTGAGGACAAATCCCTTAAATCTAATAGGTCTTTGCACCAACCTCCCCACCCCAATATCTCAAGATTCTGGTAAATTGGAAAGTAAGGGTTCATCCATTCATCCATTGATGGGCATCTGTGGAGAAGGGACTCTGGACAGCTAGAGAAGAAGTAATAAGAAAACTCCCATGTTCTAATGCTACTCTTGTTCTGAATGAACTCATTCAGTAACTTACTAGATTTATTTTTGATGCTTGCTCCGCTCCTCATTTTTCATCTTGGATGGAGAGTTAATCAGTATGGACAACAGACAGAAATCCAGTCAAGGTCAGCTGGGTGGAAAGTCCAGCAGTGTCACTGGAACCCAGTTTAATTTTTTTTTTTTTTTAAACAGGAATTTCTCACATTTTTGGAGGCCTGGAAGTTTAAGATCAAGATGTTAGCCAGTTTAGTTCCTCAGTGAAAGCCCTGTTTTTGGTAGGCTGGTAGATGACTGCCTTCTTTCTGTTTCCTCATGTGGCAGAGAGAGAGAGTAAAAGCAAGGTCTGTGGTATCTCTTCTTAAAGGGCACTAATCCTATCATGAGGGCCCCACCCTCATGACCTTACATAAACCTAATTATCCCAAAAGCTACATCTCCGAATACCATCACTTCGGAGGTTATAGCTGCAGTACATGAATTTTGGGGGGACACATTTCAGTCTATAGCATAATCTAAAATGTATTCTCCAGAATTGGAGGACTCACTTAACACTTAGGAATAGAAGAGAGATATAATTACAGTGGTGTTTTAAGTTCCATTTAGTGGTGGTGTGTTATATACATTTGAAGGCCACAAAGAAGAGAGCAATTTGGAGTTTAGTACAAATGCACAAACATAAAGTAACCAGTAGGCCTGAACCTAGAAGTTGGGGCCTAGGATTGGGGGGAATTAATAGGAATGGAAATAAAAGGTAGTTGGAATAAGAAATGCCCTAGCAGTTACTTAGAATCACTTATAAGGCACTTCAGCATTTGATGAGAGGTGAGGGAGGTTTGAATAGGTTTAAAAAATAGATGAGAGTAAAAAAAATATGAATGCAATGAGACACTTTAATTCTTAGAGACTAAGCAATTAACAGCACTATCATCAGAAATAGATGTGCATTAAGTTAGAGTTCTAGTGGAAAGAATACAAAACTAGAACTCAGGAATTATGCATTTTAGTGTGAACTAAACCCTCCGTATAACTTTAGGTAAATCATAAACTTTTCTGGGCTTTAAAAATTATCCTCAGATAAATGTGATGGCTCTATTAGTTGTCAGATTATTTTATGATTTTTGTGGTATCAGAATATTAATAATTTTGATTTAGAATTTTTTCTCTAGACAGGATGTTAGGGGATACATTAAAAATTACCTGAAAGATACAACTGTTATGTACCTATAATAATTTAAATTTTAAAATTAAAAAAAAATTACCTATAATGTAGTTACTAAAAATGTAGAAGTCATCATGAGAAGAAGGTTGGATTTGGGCAGGGGTTCTCCCAAGGGACATTTGTTAAAACCTGGTTCCATTTTTGGTTGCCACAACTGGGATATTGCCACTGGTATCTAGTAGAAGGAGGCCAGAGAGGCTGCTAAACGTTCTACAGTGCACCCAGTAGCCCCTTACAGCAAAGAATTACCAGGTCCAAAATGTCAGTAGTGCTTAGGTTGAAAAACACTGAACTAGGTGGCATCATCCTGAAGTTAGGTGATTGAAACTGTGTGTGTATATATATAGAGAGAGATAGATAAATAGATATATATAGATATTTTAGTTAATTGCAAAGAGCAGTGTTTTCAAATCTGCCTTATATTTTTTTGACATTACAAATATACTAATTATCTACTTGATCTTAATTTTAAAGTTGTAAATCATTATTCATGACACATCAATCTGCATGCTTTATGCATTTGCCACTGTGTACTCAGTGCTTGGCACAATACCTGACCAGAATTGGACAAACAAAATATAGTTAGAATAAGTGAAGAAAAGAATAAATAATTTTTATTATGCTTAATATTGTGGTTTTAAATTCTCTTCCAAGGTGATACATGTGTTTATAAGAGTAAATACTATATATATGTTACAAAATTAGATACTGGTATCTTAATTAAAATTAATGCAATATGCCTGGCACATATTAGATGCTAGTTTAATTTTTATGGGTTGGATTATGCTGGTTTGAAAGATCTCTACTGAGCTACAGTGAATCCTGATATGTTTTCAGAAATTGGTTAGTTATGAACCATAGTTTAAAGTACCTACATTTTGCTAGCTTTAGACCAGTTTTTCAAATTACTCATAAGAGTAGTAACCCATTGATGAGACTTAATTGATTTTGTGGATCATGGTTAATTTAAGAAAAATGAAATAGAAAATATTAGAATGTATCCCATGTAGTAAAGGCAATTATTACTTACGTATCTGTGTTTGCGTAATAGGATTCTAGATAACTTTTTTTTTAACTGTTGGTCGTGATCATGTGTTTTTAGAAAGCTGGCAGCTTTAAGTCCTTTATTGGCCTACAGAATTTCCCACTTGGGTAAAGGTCTCAGAGTAAATTCATAGAAATGTGGAATTAATAGAGCATAATCTTCTCTATAAATAAAGGATCTTATTAAGGAGAGTTACTATTATTGATTCATTTAACAAATTCTGTAATTGTTGAGCATCTGTCCCATGCCAGACACTGTTGTTTGTGCTGGGTATACAACAGTTAACAAAAGATACAGTCCCTACCCTTTGGCGTTTACATTCTATAGGATGGAATATAGCAAAGAATGAAGATAAATAAGTAAAGATTATAATATGTTAAATGGTGATAGAGCTTGAAGGTGAAAAAGAAGGGAAGAGAGATTAGGAATGTGAATTATACGTTGGTTGAAATATTTGAGAACCTCACTGAGAAGAGTACTTGGATTAGAGTCCTGAAGGCAGTGAGGAGCTAGCCATGCGGGTGTCTGAATGAAGATCATTCGTATTAGAGGGAACAAGGTTCCTGAGCAAGATAGAGCTTAGTGTGTTGAAGAAAAAAGACTGTGCTAGGGTGAAGTGTGTGGGGGAGAGGAGTACGAGATAATTGCAGGGCAGTATGTGGGGTGGGAAGTGTGGTCTGCTAGGCGTCGGAAGGACTTGGCCTTTTACTCTGAGTTAATCAGAAAGCCATTCGAGGATTTTGAGCTGAGTGGTGCTATAATTTGACTTGGTTTAACAGAATCGCTCTGCCTGCCATGTGGAGAAGAGACTTAGGTGGACTGAAGTAGGAAGCACTGTTGTGTTTAAGTTCATTGGGAAGTCAGGACTGGAGGGAGAAATTTAGGAGACACTAGTGAATGGATTATAATTAAGGCCATTAGTTGGAATGAGATTATCAGAGTTCATTCCTAATTTGTATGCCTGGCATATTCTAAGCATTTGATGTAACACTATGCTGTTTGTTGGCTATGTGTAGGTACTCTTACTCTGTACATTTGACACCTCTTTTCTATATTAATAATTATGAAATTAGTATTATGAACCAATGGAGATATATGCATGGAATATAATTTTCTTTCATTTCTACTACAAAACAAGCTGCCGTTGAATAGTTGGTGCTCTTTAAAAACAGCTGTTAGAAGGGTGGAGTGTGGTATCCTAAACCTGTAATCCTAACTCTTTGGGAGGCCAAAGCGGGAGGAATGCTTGAGGCCAGGAATTCCAGACCAGCCTGAGCAAAAGCAAGACTTCATCTCTACAAAATATAGAAAAATTAGCCAGGCTCAGTGACACATGCTTGTAGTCCCAGCTACTTGGAAGGCGAGGCAGGAAGATTGCTTGAGCCCAGGAGTTTGAGGTTGCAGTGAACTATGATGAGACCATTGCACTCTCACCTGGGCAATAGAGTGACACTCTGTCTAAAAAAAAAAAAAAAAAAAAAAATAGCTTTTACATTAAATTTAAGACATAAGAATTTTTGTTTTTAAGATACTAAAATACATTTAAAAGTAAAAGACTTCCTAAATAAGATGCAGTTTATGTGTGTCAGTGACAGACTGAGAATTCCTCCTTAATCTTGTTTAATCTTCCCCAACTCCACAGCCCTTGTTTCTAAACACTGCACAAATGGTGCCTTTGTAAAAATACTTGTCCTTTCCGTATGATTTTGCCTAGTGATTAGTTGCTGGAGGAGTTTTTTTTTTTTTTTTTTTTAAACGGAAGAGATCATAATCGGTATAGGGCAAAGCTATGATTCTGGAGTCATAGGGATCTGATCGTACAGGTTTTAAATTGTTACTTAGCATCTTTGAATCTCAGTTACTTTGTCCATAAAATAGCAATGTTTATAATTACTTTAGTGTTTTGGAGGAGAATTAAATAAGATAATGCATTTTTCTGTACTTACTGATGTGTGTTTGTACTTAGGTGGCAGTTTACATAAAGGAAGCACTGGGACTTGTGGCCACACCCTTCAAGAATACAAAAATTAGAAAATGGAACAGCCATATATGTTATGTGACAAAGAACAAGAGCCAGAACCACAGAAGAACGTAAAAGAAACCAAGCAAGTAGATGATGAAGATGCTGAGCTAATCTTTGTTGGGGTGGAACACGTAAATGAAGATGCTGAGCTTATCTTTGTTGGGGTGACTTCAAATTCCAAACCAGTTGTTTCAAACATTTTGAACAGAGTCACCCCGGGTTCATGTTCAAGGAGAAAAAAGTATGGTCACCTTAGAAAAGATACTGCTCACAAATTGCAGCCTACAAGTCATATGATGCCTGCATCCGGAGCAGTGACTGTCTTGCCAGCTTCTCAGCCTGAATCAAGATCCACAGATAGTCCTATTATTATTGAGCCTTTGTCTAAACCTGATTGTAAAAATAGTTCACCACAAGTCGTGCCTAATAGCTCTTCAGAGTTATGTTCTCCCCTGATTACATGCACAAGCTCATTGCATCAGCCAGCAAGAGAAGCACTTTCAGTAGAAGGTATGAATGAAAGTCCTTGTGTATCAAAGCGACTTTCTTCCACTTCTGAAGTAAACGGCATAAGTCCCAAAAGGGCTAAACTCAGGGATGGAATCACAGAGGGAGATTCTTCAGCTGTGTCCCCTTCAGGTATCTTTCATACAGTGAATACTCAACAAAGAACACCCTCAGACTATGTTCATACCTCATTAAGCCATGTTCAGAATGGAGTCCCTTTTCCAACAGCTTTTCCAAAGGACAATATGCATTGCAAGCCTCCAAATGCAAATCTTGATAGGGAAAAGGGATTGGCACAAACAGACTTTTCAACTCCAGCAACTCAAAACCAGACCTTTGATCCCAAGAAAGGAAGTCTGATCATGTTACTTAGTGACTTTTACTACGGACAGCATAAAGGAGACGGGACGCCAGAGCAGAAGACTCACACAACCTTTAAATGTGTCAGCTGCTTGAAAGTTCTAAAAAATGTTAAGTTTATGAATCACGTGAAGCACCATTTGGAACTCGAGAGGCAGAGGAGCGACAGCTGGGAAAACCACACCACCTGCCAGCACTGCCACCGGCAGTTTCCCACTCCCTTCCA
>CAUYSK010128360.1:0-36520 GCA_963575035.1 Avahi laniger
CCATAGGTGAAGGACATACACCTTCAATAAACACACTGTAGTGCATCCATACAACGGATAATACCATAGTGATGAAAAGAAACAAGCTATGAATCAGTGCAACAACGTGGATGAATTTTCAATGCACGCTGCTAAATGAAAGAAGCCAGTCTGGGAAGGATACATACTGTACGATTTCATTTATAAGACATGCTAGCGAAGGCAAAACTATAGGCAGAAAACAGATCAGAGGCTGCCAGGGATTTGGGAGGGAGAAGCTAGGATCTTGAATAAGGGAAACACAGGGAGGGTTTTAGGGCAGTGGAACTATTCTGTAATGGTGGATCCATGAAACTATACATTTACAGAAACCTATACAACTTTACAGCACAAAGAGTGAACCTAGATGCACAGGGAAAAAGAAAAGAAAAAAAAAATCAGTCAGGAGGGCATGGTAACCCAGAATGAGATGGACAGAAGAACCTAACTCTATCACAAATGTAATTCATAACCTCACTGAACAGTGTGGGGAAAAAGAGGCACTGACCACAGTAACTTCGGAAATGACTGAAAACTATAAGACTAAAGACAGAAGGGCCTGCCCATAAGCACAGTATGACACTGGGAAAGTTACTTCTTATGGGGGTACAAGTTGATGATGCTAAAAGCACTGTACACATACACCTGAATTAAACAAGTAAGTACACGGATGGCTTCTCTTTATTGGAGTAGGAGATTACAGAAAAGCAAAGGGAGAAGGCTGGAATAAAACATGAGGTAACAGATTAGAATAGTAGATATCAGGAGGAAGTCATGTATAGCTTACTATTTCCTAACTCTGTGCACCGAGAGAGTCTAGAAGCAATGACACCACAGTATCTAGTGTCCAGATCTTAGTTTCCAATACTGTTTTCCAACAGAAGGAACAGGGTTTCTTGGAGAAATGGCTGGTCTTAGAACCAGGGCAGGAAATATACAAGATGTGTTAGAAACATCTTACAGTGCCAGAAAACAAGGAAATGTTCAAAAACAAAATGATGTGGGATGTCAAAGCATACAGGAGAAGCCAACTGAAAGAACACCCACTGGCCAAAGCTGGAATAATGTGAACAAAAAGTAAATAACTCATTGCTACATAATAACCCAAAGGATAAGGTAAATATTCGTAACTCACTGATGTAAATAAATGTTAGAATAAATAAATAAGTGAGGGAGTAGAAAAAAATCTGTACAGAAAAATTCCAAATAATTTACGTAAATTTTCCTCTTCTCCAGGAAATGGAGCATAATTTTTCACCCCTTAAGTCTGGGCTATGCTTAGTGACTTGTCCAAACAGCACAGTCTAGAAAAGGAGGGAATAAAGACAGTAACTTTACAATGGAGAAACCAGGGAAACACTACCTCAGCGAGTTGTCAAGGTTAAAAGCGAACACCAGCAGAATGAGTCGTATTCACAGTGTATACACCTTTGTATGTTGTGCTGAGAAGAACACTTCACCTCTGTGGTCTTCCTCCCCAAAACTCCAGTCTAACCAAGAGGAAAATATCAGGCAAACCCAAAATAAAAAACATTCTACAAAATCTTTGACTACTAACTCCTCAAAATTGTCAAAGTCATCAAAAACAAGGAAAGTCTGAGAAACTATCACCATCCAGAGCCTAAGGAAACAAGAAGACTAAATGTAATGTGATATCCTAGATGGGATCCTGGAACAGAAAAAGAATATTAGGAAAGAACTAATGAAATCAGAAAAAAGTATAGAATTTAGTTACTAATAATGGATCAGTATTTGTTCATTAGTTATGATAAATGCACCGTAGTGACACGAGCTGCCACAGTAGGAGAAACTGGGTGCTGGACATACAGGAATTCTTTGTACTATCTTTGCATCTCTTCTATAACCCTAAAACTATTCTAAAATTAAAGTTTATTTAAAAAATAACAAAACTAAATATAAAATATTTCTCTGTCCTCTTGCTAAGCTGTGTCATCTCTCATTATCATTTATTAATTCTCCTAAACGTACACACACTACACTTGGTAGTCTCCATACTTTGTCTTTCTTAGCCTCATAACAGCCCTAAGAGCCAAGTGTTATTTTCATATTTTACAGGTGAAGAAGTGAAGATTATATAAAGTGCCCAGAGCCATGCAGCTAGAGGAGGTGAAATTCAAACCTGTGTTTTCCTAGGCCACACTCTATCTACTACACTGTTCTGACTCCCATGATATAATTCCTAAAGTCTAAAATATCATGGGCTGAAAAAGATTTTTAAAAAATTTTAATTCCACGATCCTGAAGAAGTAGTTTCAGCATCATGACCTGCAAGAGAACAAGAGTCAATTTTTGCCATGCTTTAGCCAAGTTATATTTAGACATTTTTATTAGCAGCCTGAATCTCCCTCAGGGCCTCCCACCCTCTAAGTGGGCACCGGCACTAAATAACTGCAGCAGTCCAAGGTCTTGGCAGAAACAGATGACATACTCTAATTGGGCAATATGAAGAGAGTGCAGTAAAGGTATTATTTACAAAGATGCTGGCTGGGTGTGAAAAAGCCACAAAGACTAGTGCAGTACCCTGAAACTAGAGCAGCAGAGCTGTTGCTATGACCCAAGGGACCAGAAGATAGAGCCAAAGGCTGAGAAAAAGAAGCAGATGAGGACAGCTACTTAGCAGAAGCTATAGACCCCACAGGGAGAAAGTCTGGGGGAATTAGAGGCTCCAACTTTTACTTTTCTCCCTGAACACCAGCATGCACTGGCCAAACCCAGTCAGAAGCCAATGGGCAAAGGAACCTGAAGATGCAGCCAATACAATTCTGCTTCCCAGACTTCATAACAGGATAGATGAGAGGGGAGAAGGGATTGGGAGAAACAAACAACGGCTCTTCAATGTTCAAGGGAAACTGACTAGCTGGTCCACCGACACATAACTACAGCTGACTCTGAGCTGGACTTAGGAATTCTCACTGTGGCATTATAGGCTGTCTCCGTTCAGGACTCACAAAACAGATCCCCTCTCCCATCCCGTTGGTGGAGACACACAAATGCTGTTTCAATGTGCTATGTTTTTCCCTCTGATTCTAATTCAAATAAACATGAAAAAGATGGAAGTGTGGTCACCGATTTGTCTAACTGCCACAGATATAAGACTCTATTCCAACAGAAGTTTTATCAGTTGAAGAGGACTGATAAAAGACAATACTTGTTTTTTATTTTTTTATTTATTTTTTTTTTTTTGAGACAGAGTCTTGCCCTGTTTCCCGGGCTAGAGTGCCATGGCATCAGCCTAGCTCACAGCAACCTCAAACTCCTGGGCTCAAGTGATCCTTCTGCCACAGCCTCCCAAGTAGCTGGGACTACAGGCATGCGCCACCATGCCCGGCTAATTTTATATATATATATATATTTTTTTTTTTTTAGTTGTCCAGATCATTTCTTTCTATTTTTTAGTAGAAACAGGGTTTCGTTCTTGCTCAGGCTGGTCTCGAACTCCTGACCTTGAGCCATCCACCTGTCTGGGCCTCCCAGAGTGCTAGGATTACAGGCGTGAGCTACCGTGTCCGGCCAAGAGACAATGCTTGTCAATTGATCAGTGCCTCCCAAGAGCAATAACAATAAGGATTGCATGGAATCACCTATATTTTCAGCACTTTTCTAGGGTGAGGAAAAGAAGAGCAATCGTGTCCTAAGTCCTTGAAGGTCTAGCTCAGTTTAACAGTCTGCTGTATGGACATCATTCAGTTCTAACTTAAGTGCATTTAGCAACTAGCCCAAAACGGGACTTGCATTGCTCAACTCCAGGACCATCATTTCCACCTAGTGACTGTAGAGGGCGCCATTTCCCTATAACAAAAGGTGAATATGGCACGATCCCACCTACTGGCCTCTATCCCCAGCCCCAAGAAAGTTATACTTACTACTCTCTGGAAGCAACATAACCTGGTCTTAATGATCAAGCAAAGTTTTTTTTTAAAGGAGGTTTTTGAAGTACCCAAACCGAAAAAGTTACTTCAAGAAAAGGAATGCAGGTACCTGAGGAGCTCCACGATGTATGAAGGAAAGATGATCCAGACCCTCCTCTTCAATTCAGTCTTTCAGAGAACAATGCCCGAGATCTTAACACTCTGGCTGACTACCTTACAAAACTGCCCAGGCTAACCTTTGATATTCATACCGATCTTCATGCCTTAAATTTGATTTTTAAAAAAAGCTCCATTTTCTCCAGCATTAACATCTTTAAGGAGAAATCTTGAATGAAAAAGATGTATGAGCATGTGTGTATGTGTGTGTGTGTAAGAGAGAGTTGTATACATTCATTTATAGCACAGGTGCTCAAGAATGAAGCAATGAATTAACCTTAAGCTTCAGCCTCTACATATACACATTAATTCATTACACCTTCACAGTAACTCTACGTGGAAGATCTTTGCAGATGAGGAAACAGAGCACAGAAAGATAATTACACTGCTGCAGATCACACAGCTGTAAATGACCAAAGCAGTGTTCAAGAACAAGCTCTTTCCACTGCACCACATTTCCTTGGTGCATTTTAGATAGCCATATCATATACAGCTTTACATAGCAGGATTCTGATGTTGATTTTGTGTGTCAACTTGACTGGGCTAAGAGACACCCAGGAAAGCATTATTTCTGGGTATGTCCATGAGAGTGTTTCCACAAGAGATCAGCATTCGAACTGATGAGCTGAACAAAGCATATGGTCCTTACTGTTGTGAGTGGACGTCATCCAGTCCACTGAGGGCCTTGATGTGATTTGGATGTTTGGACCCTCCCAATCTCATGCTGAAATTTGATCCCCAGTGTTGGAAATGGGACCTGGTGGGAGGTGTTTGGGTCATGGGGGGCAGATCCCTGATAAATGGCTTGGTGCCCTCCCCAAGATAATGAGTGAGTTCTCACTTTATTGGTTCACTCAAGAGCTGGTTGTTTAAAAGAGCCTGGCACCACCTCCTCTGCCTCTTGCTCCACTCACCATGTGACACACCTGCTCCTCCTTCACCTTCTGCCTTGACTGGAAGCTCCCAGAAGTTCTCACTAGGAGCAGATGCTGGTGCCATACTCCCTGTGCAGGCTGCAGAACCATGAGCCAAATACACCTCTTTTGTTTCTAAATTACCCAGCCTTGGGCATTCAATTATAGCAGTGCAAAATGGACTAACATAGGCCTGAATGGAACAAAAAGACAAAAGAAGGGTGAATTTGCTCTCAGCTTGAGTTGAGACATCCATCTTCTCCTGCCCTCAGATATTGGCAATCCTAGTTCCTGGGTTTTCAAACTTAGACTGGGCCTTACACCATTGCCTCCCAATTCTCAGGCCTATGGATTCAAAGTGAATTACACCTCTAGCTTGCCATGGCCTTCAGCTTGCTGATGGCAGGCTGTTAGACTTCTCAGCCTCCATAACTACATAAACGAATTCCTATAATAAATCTCTTCCTAGATATAGATACAGATATAGACATAGATATATCCTATTGGTTCTGTTTCTCTGGACAACCTTGTTTAATATAAGCATATAATCTCATTTTCTTATTCTCTATTAGACAGCCAGATAAAAATTGCCTCTGCATTTTCTACAAAATAGCGATGGTAGACATTTAACTTTCATAATCCCCAAAGTCCTCTATCCATAGTCCTATGTAAAAATTTATTTTAGAATTTAGTGCAGATGTTTACCTTTAAAAAATTGGGGTGTTCCCTCCTTCCTGAGAACAGTAATTTTGCAACCAATCCTAACACGCCTCCTGGGCTTGACTGCTGGAAAAGTCAGCATCAAATTTAAGATTCATTCAATCACAATAGCTACAGTAGGCTTTTGGTTGTGAATTTGCTTCTTTCTTTTTATCATCTTGAGTGTTCCCTATGTCAATTTATTGCATACTTACAGAAACTTTGGACAAAATAAATCAACAGAGAATTGTTTGCTTTAATTTGATATTGTTTATATATATATATATGTATATGTATTTATATTCGAGGAAATATGGCTTGATCCATACAAAGGCATGCATAATATCGAGATGTTACTGGAGAGTTTATCAAATGCTTTTATAAATAAGCATCTTTTCCTTGATCTGCACCATGGCTCATAATTTTTATGAGCTTAGATTAACTCTTTGATAAATGCTATTGACTCTGTTGTTAGATATTAGCTCCATTTGTTGCAGGCAGAATTTTTCCTAGCCTACCCATCATTAGGTAATAAAAGGTGATAATAAAGATCTAAACAATAATATAATAATGATGTTAATAATTCATTTGGTTGTACAGCAAGTGTCCCTCTAAGTGAAGAAGGTCTCACATTTCTAAACCATTATGTTGTAGTTCAGCAGGGGAAATAAATATTTAGTGAGTTGCTTAATATTTCATTGTAGACAAATTATAGTAGGTTTTGCCCTCTCTTGGGTGTAAAAGCTTTGATCAAATACTATACACATATATATAAGTGTGATTCATAAATCATTTTAAAGGCATTGTAGTCAATAGTAAACATGTAGGGATACCAGAGGGACCACAACACCAGGTTATCTAAAAGCAGTTACAGCATTTTGTTTGTTGAATATTTTGTTATCCTTTCAGGAGAAATGACCTGGGGACAGGTTCACTTTTATGCCTGCTTTGTACATTTCTGCAATCGAGAGAAGCTATGTTCATAGCTCATGTTACGATGCAAAGGAATTCAGTACTTCGGCCAAAATCTTTTGGCTCCCTCTCTACAGTGTAGCTTTCCCGTTTGCCTTCACTGTACATATATTGCTAAAATCTATTTGGAAATAAAAGGAAGTGAATTCTCCAAGGATCCATGGGATTATATTGCCTCTGCTATTCTCACAGTACATTTCTGTCAGCTTTGAAAATTTCTTGTGATGGTAATTGGCAGTTTACCTCATTAATGTTCCCCTTATATTTAAAGTGTTTTCCTCATTACCAGCTATTTCTAATTCTGTCCCTAATAATGGGGAAGAATAATCCATCTCTACCAGAGTTACAATGACTCAGGGAGGTTTACAAGGAATTGCTTATTAAACAATTATTAACTGTTCAGAAACCACACATGCATTTGTATTATTGTAACAGCCACTCATTTCAATATAAGCAGCTCGCTAAATATGCATAAGCCATTTCTCTACAATAACAGTTTAACCGCTATGTCTACATTATGCAACCGGAATGAAATAACGCTCTGGTTTAAGATGCTATCATTTCCTTCCCTGAAGTCTCCTCTTAGTTCTAGCACTCCAGATCACAGCATGTGCTGAAAATTACTGCCTTCGTTTTAGCCACTCACAGCTGCACAATTACATCCTGCCCTCAGACACAACTCCACTGGCTTGCCAACTGCATTACAATACTATTCAAACCATCCTCCTCATTTTCAAAACACTCTCTTACACTTGTTAGAGCCTCGGTAATGGGCTCTTCCCTTGATCCTCTACCATTTTTCTTCTAATATAGATGCTAACCAAAGAATATTGGAACAGAGAGCGGAAGGAGGAAGAGTGAACTGTTTGAACCTTGTTTAAAGAAGTAGTCACAACCACATCAGGCTGGGACCGTAATAGGCCTTTCTAAGATGCTTGGGATGAACCAGACTATCCCCACCATCTCTCTTTCTTGAAATCGATTCTATTCTAAACATGCCCACCCAATGCCATCTCAAAGGATTCTAGACACAGCCAAGTCTACAGAATGGAAATGGAACTTCAGAGATCCTCAGTTTTTCTCATATGTAAAATAAGAAATCTTAACTGAAAAAAAATTTAAGATTTCTTTTAGTTCTAACATTTTTTGTAACCCTGATTCCCCAGGGGTCATGGCCAATTGCACTGCAAGTTACATCATTCACCAGAATAAACATCTCTGCCTTCCAGGTGATAAATTATTTGGGGAGGTAGATATGCAAACCACCAAGACTTAGGACTATTATTAGAATGGACATGTATTCAGAGGGGATGAAGGAGGACTAAGAGGAAAAACTCTAGGTGTACCTGGGAAAGTCAGAAAAGGCTTCATGAATGAGGTGGCTCTGGATGTGTTGTTTTAAAGGATAAGTACAAGTTTGAATAGTGAGCTCATGATCAGCCCAGGGAACTGCTTAGGCAAAAACAAAAAAGAGGAACAAGTAAAGTCTTCCAGATCCACAAAAGTTCTGTGCTATCTGAAAAGCAAGAAAGTTTAAGAGAAGAAAATCTGGAAAGTTGATTTCTCGGTCTTTCTCTTTCTTGCTCGCTCTCTCTCTCTGTCTTGTCTCTTTCTCTCTTACATCTCCCAAAAACGCTTGATCTCTCATCCCAAATGTCAAGATAGAAACACAAGAAAAAATTATGGAAGCCTACACAAATCTGCATGTATTTGAAGAATGACTCATCCTGGGAAAACATTTTATTTCCAAAATATAACAATTTTAACAGGTTTGATACAAGTTGAACAATACATTTCTCTGAACAGTTTCACTTGGCTGCATTGATTAGCAGATAAAAGCACCCAAAATGGGTGCTTTGGTTACTAGTTTTAAGCTTTCTATCCAGATTTGGCACCCACAAGTCATACTACACTGCAACTCACTTTGCGGGGAACATACCATAACACAGTCACCTACTGATAGATACTGAATGTAAGTCATAGAGAGGTGCAATAAGCTGTGAGATCATAGGGATAAACTTCAAATCCAGGCAGCCTAAGCCAAGAGCCCCTTAATGTGATGCTTAGCTACCTCCCAAAAGGAGGTAGTCACAAAATAGAGTTATTGCAAAAATACTTGAAACTGATGCAAATATCACGACTGGACTAAATTTTGGCAGTCTTGAAGTTGAAAACTAGTTTAAGCATATACTACGTAAAAGATTATAGAATCTAATCAATATTAGCAATAATGTGAGAGTTCAGATTAGGGTTTCCCTAAATCACAGTATATAAAATTGCTCTTTCAAATGCAATCAATTTTCTATGGACCACCACACATCAGAATATTTCTTATTGCACCTAGAATGAACACATATCTCAAGGGGATAAATAATGAGGTCTTCTTATTTCAATGACTTAGTTACAGGGATATTGACATAGCTACTTCCTGTGCACAATTATTCCATCATGTTCATGTTACTGACGGCACAAGTCAAACCAAAGTGACCCTTCTTGGGATCTAGGATAATGGGGATACCTTTGTATGTATAAGATATATAAAATAAGAAAGTGCATCTTAAGAATAATTTATATAAAATTTCATATCGATCCCACTGAAAAGGTGATATTCAAATGGCTGAAAGTTCTATTTCTTTCAAAGTAACACCGATCCAGGGGAAGCACCTCACAATAACAAAAGAACGAATGTGTAGTATATATATAAATGTGTGTTTGCATATCTCGGGGTGTGTGTGTATGTGTGTGTGTGTAGTCAAACATCCTTTGTAATTACAAACTGACTTCAAAAAATCAAATGCTGATTGACTAGAAAGGAGGTAATGACTTGCAATATATCTGAACTGACCTGAATTAAATTATAGACATGCTTGGAACACAGGTCAGTGGATTTAAAGGTGAAATCGGATTACAAAAACAGTGCAATCTATGAAAACTATTGATGAACATATAAAGACATTTTTATCACCAAAATAAAATAAATAAGCTCTAATTAACGGTTCCAGCTGTTCAAAAAGAAATATTTTTAAAATTTGTGAAAATTAAATGTTAAGATTATTTTTCAATCTCCCAAAACATTTCCAAAATGTATTTTATGCTAGGAAAATTGATTATTGTAGTGTAAAGCAGTAATGACATTAAAGTCCCACAGCCAGCCAACATTTTTTTTTTTTTTTTTGCTACAGGAAAATAAATCATTTTTCTTATTCAGAGCTAACATGTTTCTTATCCAGCTAACAGAGGGGTGTTGAGAACTACCCTACATGCAAGTCTAGATGGAAGGTATTATTGCCAGTTGGTAAAGGAAGGTAGGAAAAAAACAAGTTCTCTCATCGGGAAAGGCAGCATTAAGCCTGAAAAGGGAGACTTCAGATGAACCCAGAAAAATCTATGGATTCACTATGAAAGCAGCTATATGAAACTCTACTAGGGCAAGATGCCAAAAATTGGCAAGTTAGTCTCTGGGCAAGGACTAAAGGAAGTTAGGAAATGTGTGTAGATTACAAAATTGAAAAGAAAGAATTACTAACTAGTTCTATTGTCTCTTTGACCAATGTTTGTGGAAATTTGAGTTTTCAAAGGAAATTGGCTGGGTAAATAGCAGTCAAATAATTATGCTGTTTTAACCAAGTTCTACAGAGAGTGGTCATAGTAAGTGTGGCTTTAACCAGTAATGATTTGCAATAGAGTAAAAATTTTTATTGGCCAGTTTGATGGGTTTTGTTTTGTTTTTGATTGTGCTACAGTGTTGACACCATGTCAGTGGTTCTCAATCTGGAACAGTACCACCTCTTGAGGGGGTCTTTTGAAAATACATGTAGGCATTTTTGATTGAAAAAAGGTATAAACTATCATTTAGAAGATACGGAGAGGACAAGGATATTAACCATTCTGGAATATGCAGAATAGCCTTACACAAGACGACCTGTCCCACCCAAAATGCTGTTAGTGATTCTATTAAGGAACACTCAGATCTTTCCCTACCTACCATATCCCCTTCCTTCAAAATCCAATCTATGGCATCTAAAGCAATCCCTATTACTTTGTAACCCTGCAAAGAAACAAAAGAACCAAACAAAAAATTTTCAAGGAACTGTTCCCAAGTGGCTAGGAGCCAGTAAAACTCATTCTGCCATCAAAAGAAAGCCAGGCAAATCTTAATATATAAAATAAGAAAGAAGAAAAACATGCAAGATGGAGGTATCTAGACTCTGAATCCTGTTATTCTAATAGGGAGGGAGGGAAAATAGTCAACTATTTCAGAGCTTAGTGTACTGTGGCAACCAATAGGCATCCTTGAGTATCAGATAGGGGCTCAAGAAATGATAATCCCAGTAGGAAATGGTCATAGGGGAGAAAGAATAAATCTAATGGAATGCATAATTTTGCTCGATAGTTGTCTGTAATTGCAGTAGGAAGGAAGTGATTTGTTTTATATATAAATCATCTCCAAACAAAAGTCAGATATATTAAAGAGCATGACAGAAAACCCATCAGGCCACTCAATGCAAGAATGCAACAAACCCCATGTAAAAGTTCTGGGTTAAAATAACAAGTATTTGCACATGGTAGGGAGTGCTTGGTAACGTCATTTCCTTATAAGAAGGTGTTGATGCTTTGAAACAAGCATCCCTTGGTATCAGGCTAAATGTCTTGTTGGAATGGAAAAAACTGAAGGGGAAAGACAAATGAAAAGCAAACCATAAAAGGTCCCCCTAACGGTTCAGGAAAATGCAAGTGCCAACACACAATAAAAATGATTAAAATGTGTGCAAAATTGTATTGTTTTCCATCTCACCAGTCTCAAAAAGATCATGAAAAAGCACTATGTCTAATCCATGGCCTATCCATTTGCAACACATGAGCGAGCTCATTTTAACTAAGCCCTATTCCATGGTCTTTCAGTGGAGTTTCACCTGCACTATTATGACTTCAGTAGGCAGACATCTGCTTTGAGTTTATTCACTTACATGGAGTTGCCTTTGGAAAGACTTATGTCCTCTCCAATTGTTTTTAAGTCCATTCATTCAAAACGTAGAAAGGTTATTTAATTTGTGTGCTTTAGTGACTCATGGCCTTGAGAGAGTGAAAGTGTTTATTTAAATCTTTCCCTTGACTGAGGGGCAGAAAGGATGATAAGTATATAAACCAACCAGCAGAGACTTAAATAATTTCTCAAAAACAAAATTTCTCATCTTCTCTCAATAACCTGTTGCAGTATCTGAAGGTTAGCGACACAGAGAAGCACCACTACATTGTCCTTGAAAGGTCTCAAAGTAAAGAAAATTTACCAGACATTTCACTTATTGCTAATTATTGTCTCTTTAAAAAAATCAGTATTCAGTTCCTTTGTGTTTGTGTGTGTGTGTTATCAAATATGGTATCAATATCTTGGCCAGTAAAATGGATAATGTTATACTCTGCCAAACTCTTCCAAAATTTACCCATGGTTTCTTCATAAATGTCCTTCATAGGGGGACATTTCATGATTTTCTTTTCATTTTTCTTTTCCCTTCAGTTTTTTCATTCAAACAAGGCATTTAGACTGATATGAAGGGATGCTTGTTTCAAAGCCTCAACACCTTCTTACAAGGAAATGACATTGCCAAGCACTCCCTATCACGTGTAAAGACTTGTAGTTATTTAAATATAGAAGCAAAGTTCTATGTATAATGTTAAATTACTATAAGAAACACAAAAAAAGAAGCTTTTTAAGAAAAAAGATAAGTTTATGACTTTAGTCTTGATGGAATTTATATTGTGACATGCCTATAACTTCATAGAGTCTCTTTCCAAATCTAAATAAATATTGACGTTAAAGAAACTCAAAAATCCCAGATTTGATTAAAAAGCACAAAGGCTGAAATACTGGGGAATATTTCAATTCCATAATTTAGTAATTAATCTCTTAAAATCTTGAATTAGATTTTATCACACCTGAATGACTCTCTACTGCCACCTATAGGTAATACCCAGCTGTCATAATCTGCTTTGAAAAGATTTAAATGGGACCTTGGTAGAACTAGGCTAGTCTCCAACCAGAACCCCTCCGAGCTGTGTGAATTAGACGAGTATCTACTCTACTGTTAAAGTTCCACAGTCCCCAGCAGGTTTCCATACAATGTCAAACTTTACAAACCTTGCCATGAAGAAATTATTAGAATCATAGAAAAACAAAAGCAAAAGTGTCATCAAAACCAGTGAATGCCACTTCTCAGGTAGGGCCAGTGTCCCTAACAATCTGCCTGCCTTCCTCTATGCCAGTTTCTTTAACTTTTCTCCCTCATAAATAACATTTCCTGTTGTGTGCTTTTAAGGTGGCTGTAGTAGTCATGGCAACCTGTAGAGGTCCTACTGAAATGACTTAAAAAAAAAGGATACATTTCAGAAATCATACTTTGAAAAGCATCAAAAAGCTGTAGGAGCAGTAAAGCCTACAAGAACTGAAACTTCAGACAGGAAAGAACACTTTCTAGGCAAGATGAGGGTAAATGAGAGTAAGATATTATGTGTGTGTAATCAATATGTAAATGAGACTGATAATCGAAGGGAGAACAAATAGAAGCAGACTCTCACATGATCCAGGTATTGGAATTAGCATATACGGAGTTTAAAAAAATGTAAGTGATAAAAACAATTGAAAATGTACTATAATAAGTGTGCATACTGAAATCTCTAAGGTAACCACAAAAAATCATAAAACTATGCATATAACTAAAAAGATTACAAGAGAAAAAATAGAATAATTAAATACTTGTTTAATCGACAGAAAGGCAGGAGAGAGAGATTGAGAGGAGAATAAGTAACAAATACATCAAATAGAAAATAAAGATGGTAGATGCGAACTCATCTATGCCATTAATTGTATTACACGTAAATGAATAGACAATCAAATTAAAAGCCAAAAATTGTCAGAGTAGATAAAAATAACAATATCTAACTATATATATGCTGGTGTCATAGGCAGGGTAATGGCACCCACTAAGATGTCCATGTCCCAATTCTCAGAACCTGTGAATATGTTACTTCACGTGGCAAATGGGACTTTGCAGATGTGATTAAGTTAAGGATCTTCAAAGAGGAAGATTATCTTGGATTATCCAGGTGAGACCAATGTAATTGTAAGAGTTCTTATAAGTGAAAGAGGGATGCAAGAGAGTCAGCAACAGGTTGATGCAGCATGAGAAGACTCGACTGGCCCTTTTCATGGTGAAAGGAGACGTGAGCCAAGGAATAGGGACAGCCTCTAGAAGTTGGAAAATGGAAGAAAATAGATTCTCCCGTTGAGACACCAAAAGGAAGGTAGCCCTGCTGCCGCCTTGATTTTAGCCCAGTGAGACCCATTTTGGACTCTTAACCTCCAGGACTGTAAGAAAATAAATGTGTGCTATTTTAAGTCAAAACGTTTTAGTAGTTTGTTACAGCAGCACTAGGAAGCTAATACAGTTGAATATAAGAAAAACATCTTAAATATAAGGATAATGGGTAAAAAGTAAAGGATGGTAAAAGACATATCAAGCAAATATTAACCAAAAGAAAGCAGGTATGGCTATATTAATACTAGACAAAACAGACTCTTAGACAAGCAGTTTTACTACAGGTTAATAGGCATATTTTATAAGTATAAAAGTGTCAGCTTAACTGGAAGACATGGAAGCCCTAAATTTTTTAATGAGAGAAATAAGACAACTAGAAAAATCCACTGTCGTTATTACAGATTTTAACAATCTTCACTCAAGAACTAAAAGAATGTCAGACAAAAAACCTGTAAGGATGTAGAAGACCTGAAGAATACAGGTTAACTGACCCAGTAAAAAGTGTACATAAAAATACTCAGCAATTGCAGAATCAGCACTCTTTTCCAGTGCGTATCGAACTTTTCCAAAATAGATCATGTATATGGTCGTAAAACAAAATTCAACAAATCCCAATGGACTGAATCATACAGATGATGTGCTCTGACCCGAGTGGAATTAATTTAGATATAAAAAGCAGAAAGATATTTAGAAAAATCTACCAACTGTTTGAAATTGAATAATATACTTCTAAAAGGGAAAATAGAAAAACAATAGAAATTACAAAACATTTTAAGTGAATGAAAATGAAAATGTAGCATGTAAGAACTTATAGAATGTAGCTAAAGCAGTGCTTAGAGGGAAATTTTAGTCTTGCATATCTATATTACAAAAGTATAAAGGTGGAAGATCAGTTATCTAAGCTTCTGTCTAATGGAAAAGAACAGAAAAACTGAAGCTTAAGAAAGTATAAAAAGGAAGTAAGAAAGATAAGATAAAAATTAATGAAATTGAAAGCAGATATATACAATTCAATATAGTCAAAGGCTTTCTTCGAAAAGATTTGTAAAATGTTTTTATAGTCTTACTTAGCAAGAATGAATAAGAAAAAGAAAACACAAAGCACACATGTCAGGTATTAGTGAAGTCATCACTACACACTACATCACTACACACAAAAAGATAATAAGAGAATATTAGGAGCAAATTTATAGCAATAAATCTGTCAACTTATATGAAAGGGATAAATTCACTAAAAAATACAAATTATCAGAATTTATAAAAACATAATAAAAATCTGAATCCATAATTAAAAATATTTCCACGACAGTCCAAAAGGCTTTACAAATGAGTACCTCCAAACATTTAAGAAAGAAACAATATCAAATTTAAATATATTCTCTTATGGAATAAAGTGAAAATACTTTCCAATTTATTTTATAAGGCTAGGATAATCCTGATACCTAAAAGGATATTACAAAAAAAGTAATTACAGACCATTATCCCTCATGAACATAAACACAAAAATTCTAAAGAAAATATCAGCAAACAAAATGCAGCAATATATAAAAATGGATGATACAACATTTTTCCAGTGATGCAAAACTGATTTAACATTTAAAAGTCAATCAATGTGACATGAAAAAGACAAAATTTGTGAGTTTTAGTGTATCAAAATTAAATAATTTCCTCTTAAAAAGATACTGTGAAGCAAAGGAAAAGATAAATTACATACTGGGAAAAAAATTATGAACTATATATATATATATATATACACACACACACACATATTAAAGGACCTCTATTGATGATATATAAAAAACTCTTATAAGTCAATAATAAAAATACAAACAACTTTTAAAATGGGCAAAAGATTTGAATAAACACTTTACAAAAGTAGATACACAAATAAAAAATAAGCACATGAAAAGATGCTCAACATGATTTGTCATCAAGAAAATGTAAATTAAAACCAAAATAAGATACCACTACCTATCCACAAGAATGTCTAATATCAAAATGATGGACATTACCAAGTATTGGCAAGAATGCAGGGAAACTGAAAACTCCATACATTACTGGTAAGAACGCAAGATAGGACTGCTACTTTGGTAAGGAGTTTAGCAGTTGCTTAAAAGTTAAACATATGCTACCCTAAAATACAGCAATTCCACTGATATACTTACTCATGGGAAATGAAAATATATGCCCACACAAAAAGACTTATACCCAAATGTTTATAACAGCATTATTCATAGTAGTGAAGAACTGGAAACAATTCAAAAGGCTTTTTTCTTTATTTCAGCATCTTATGGGGTATAAATGTTTAGATTACATATATTGCATTTACCCCACCACAGCTTCAAGCATGTCCATCCCCCAGACGGTGCACACTGCACCCATTAGGTGTGAATATACCCACTCCCTCCTCCCCACTCCCACCTGCCCGACACCCGATGAGTGTTACTACTATATGTGCCCTTAAGTGTTGGTCAGTTAAGTCAGTTATTACCAATTTCATGGTGAGTACATATGGTGCTCGTTTTTCCATTCTTGTGATACTTCACTTAGTAGAATGGGCTCCAGCTCTACCTAGGATAATACAAGAGGTGCTAGATCACCATTGTTTTTTGTGGCTGAGTAGAACTCCATGGTACACATATACCACCTTTTATTAATCCACTTGGGTTGTTTCCACATCTTTGCAATTGTGAATTGTGCTACTATAAACATTCTAGTGCAGATGCCTTTTTTATAGAATGTCTTTTGTGTCTTTGGGTAGATGCCCAGTAATGGGATTGCTGGATCAAATGGTAGCTCTACTTGTAGCTCTTTGAGGTATCTCCATATTACTTTCCACAACGGGTGTACTAGTTTGAATTCAATGGCTTTTAAATGGTGAAAGCACAATCAAACATGATAGAGCAACATAATGGAATACTATTCGGCAATACAAAGGAATTTACTACCGATACATGCAATAACATGGATGAATTTCAAAAACACACTGATAAGGAAAAGAAGTCTGACACAAAACACTATGTTTGAAATGTATGATTCCATTTATATAAGATTTTCAGGATAGACAGTATTACTATAGAGATAGGAAAAAGATTTGAAAGAAAATGTTTGCTTGGGTTTGAAATGGAGATTAATAATCACAGAGGGGGATTAATTTGGAAAATAATCATAGAGGAACTTATTTTAAATAGACTTTAATTTTTAGAGTCGTTTTAGATTCACAGCAATTGAGGGGAAAGTACAGAGTTTCCATGTATCTGCTGCTTCCACACAAGCACAGAACAGACACCTCCGCTATCAACATTGCACCTACAGTGGCACATTTGTCAACATCAATGAACTTACACTGACACATCCTTATCACCCAAAGTCCGTAGTTTACATTAGGGTTGAATCTTGGGATTATACATTTCATGGTTTTTTTTATTTCAGTATATTACGGGTGTACAAATGTTTAGGTTACATATATTGCCCTTTCCCCAATCGAGTCAGAGCTTCAAGCGTGTCCATCCCCCAGACAGTGCACACCACACTCATTATGTGTGTATATGCCCATCCCCTCCTCCCCCTCCCACCTACCCAACACCCGATGAATGTTATTGCTATATGTGCACTTAAGTGTTAATTAGTTAAAACCAATTTGATGGTGAATACATGTGGCGCTGGTTTTTCCATTCTTGTGATACTTCACTTAGTAGAATGGGTTCCAGCTCTATTCAGGATAATACAAGGTGCTATATCACCAGTGGGCAAAGGACATGAATAGAAACTTTTCAAAAGAAGATAGACTAACAGCTAACAAACATATGAGAAAATGATCAACATCTCTAATCATCAGGGAAATGTAAGTCAAAACTACAATGAGATATAACTTATCTCCAGTGAGAATGGCCTTTATCAAAAAGACCCAAAACAATAAATGTTGGCGTAGATGCAGAGAAACAGGAACACTGATACACTGCTGGTGGGACTGCAAACTAGTGCAACCTCTGTGGAAAGCAATATGGAGATACCTCAAAGAGATACAAGTAGAATTACCATTTGATCCAGCAATCTCATTATTGGGCATCTACCCAAAAGAACAAAAAACACTCTGTAAAAAAGACATCTGCACGTGAATGTTTACAGCAGCACAATTCACAACTGCAAAGATGTGGAAACATTTCATGGGTTTTTACAAATGTATGATGACAGGTATCCACCATTATAGTTTCAGAGTTTCACTGCCCTAAGAATCTTCCAGGTCCCATCTACTAATCCCTCCCTCCCCCAGGACCCACCCTAGCAACCACTGATCTTTTTACTGTCTCCGTAATTTTGCTTTTCCCAGCATGTCATATAGTTGGAATAATTCACTGTGTTGCTTTTTCAGTTCCTTGCAGAGGAACTTTTGAGGGGTGACGGAAGTGTTCCAACCCTAGGTTGTGACATGCAAAGACACTCAATATCATAAGCCATCAGGAAAGTACAAATCAAAAGCAAAATAAGATACCACTTCATACCCACTAGGATCAAAAAGACACATAATAACAAAGATTGACAAGGATGTGGGGAAACTGAAACCCTGGTATATTGCTGGGGGAGATGCAAAAGGTGCTCGGGAAAACAGTCTAACAATTCTTCAGAAGGTTAAACATACAGTTACCATATGATCCAGCAATTGCACTTCTAGGGATATACCCAAGAGAAATGAAAACATGTCCACACAAAGACTGTGTATGAATGTTCCTAGCAGCATTATTCATAATAGCCAAGAAAGCAGTAACACCCAAATGTCCATCAAACGATGAAAAAAATTTGGTATATTCATGCAATGGAATATTATTGGACAATAAAAAGCAATGAAGTACTGATACATATTGATGAACACAGATATACTTTGAAAACATTATGCTAAGTGAAAGAAGCCAGTCACAAAAGAAAATAAATGGTATAATTCTATTTATATGAAATGTCCAGAATAGGCAAATCTACAGAAACAGAAAGTAGATTAGGGTTGTCCAGGAATGGGAAGCAGGGAGGGGTTGGGGAGAAATGAAGAGCGACTGTTAATGGGCATGGAGTTTCCTTTTAGGTGATGAAAATATTTTAAAATGTATTGTGTTGATGGCTGGACAACTTTGTGAATATACTAAAAACTACTGAATTGTACAGTTAAATGAGTGAATTGTATAGTATGTGAACTAAATCTCAATAAAATTGTTATATTAAAAAAACAATAAACCCCCTGCTTTGATATAGTTAAAATAACCGAATTGTGCAGATGGTTGTGTGACTATACCTTATCAGGTTTCTGCACTGTCTACTGTCATGAAGAAGTACAGTTTTTTTGGAGGGAGACAGAGGAACCTAGGAATTGCTACATCTTTTGATTCTATGATTTTCTTTTGTTTCTGTAGGAAACAAAATAATTTTTCCCCGCTTTCTTCTTTCTTTCCCATAATCACCAAGTCTCCCATGGGAGCTCTCCTAGCCCGGTCACCCTTCCCCACCAGTTGTAACGCCTTCTTTAGACGGCCCTGTCAGATCTCACAAACATTCAAGTTCGTTCCCTTTAGTCCTCCGGTAGCCAGCACTCTGGTCTACCAAGTCTTAGACCTCCTCCTAATACCTCCAATCTATGTGATACTTTCCCTCTTGTAAGTGAGTATTTTCTGTTTCCATCAACCATCCTGTTTCCTTTGTCCTCTTTTCTGTGTTTCCTCTGCTGCACTCATGTGTTTCTCTATTCAGAGGTAATTTGGAGTTCGTAGTGCCCTCGGTCCCTTTGTTTTGCTGTGGTTTTATTTGCTCTTTTTGTTGATCTGTATTCCATCTTTGGAAGACCTGTGGATAGATTTGGATTTAGGTAGATACATTATCCAATGTGAAGCTATTAATAGATGCTCTAAGTAGTCTTTTTACCCTTACCAATATGCTATCATAGTGGAGATAAGCATAAATCACAGTCCTTGAAATCTCCATGGACTTTCATCTTTTTGGGGGAGAAAATGTTTTAACGCAAATAACAGGAAAACAAGATAGAAGGCAATATATAATTGAAAGCTCTATTACTTACAATGACATGTAAATATTATAAAAGTTTGCAATAGAAGTGGATATCATTGTGACTTAAATTATTAATAAAAGCCTCATAAAGAAGGCAGGATTTCACTGCAACTTTGATGAACAAATATGATATGTTATAGAATTGAAATCTGGATCTTTAATATCTAGTTCAATAAAAGAGGCCAGATACCATTTTAATATTTTGAGATATTAAATAAGAGGTTTTTTTTCCTTCCACATTTTCTTCTATTCTCTACTCTTTCTCCCATTAAGTCAGTAGAGTTTATTACCTGTGGGGAATTTATAATTTATTAAAAATGAGGAGTGAGAAAAGGGAGCTGAGTTTCAAAAGCCTAATCCCAAAGAAACCCAGGGCAAGGGGAATGTATAATACACACACACACACCCCAAACCAAAAAAGATTCCCAGCCACTGGAGGCCACAGAGAGTTGGACAGGAATTTGGTAAGACTCTGAAAACAAAGCTGCATCCCTTCCCCAGGCCATCTGGGAAATAAAAGAGAGTAAGATACCTCTGCAGAGGGCCGCATCTTTTCTGTCACTTAACACTTAAGGATCCTTTCCTCATGCAACATCACATGCTATAAGGATTGGGAATTTAAGAAGTAACATATTCCCCATTCTCTAAACTATCCCCTAGACAAAGTTTTTTATGATGTCCACCTTAACTGTGTTGTTGTTTAGATATAAAGGCCAATTTGTAATTAAAATTGGTTTTCAAAGTATTTTATTCATCTTTCCTTAATTCCTCATAATAGAATTAATTGCTCTCTCCTCTATAATACTCCCATAATGTCAATACCAAGCTATACATTGTTTATTTTTAAAGCATCTATCTCCCTGATTAGGTTGTAAGTCTGCTGAGGGTAGGGAGTGAATCTTTTTATCTTTGCATCACTAGCTTAGCATAGTGACTGACACTGAGGAGGTGCTTAGCAAACTAAACAAATTATTTATCATACATTTCAAAATAGAAGAGAACAATTCAAATGTTCCAAGCATACAGAAAAGATAAATATTTAAGGTGGTGGATATCCCACTTACTCTGATTTGATCTTTACACATTAATTAATGCATCAAATTGTCACAGGTACCCCGAAAATAAGTACATCTCTTATGTATTGATAAAAACTAAAAAAAAAATTAAAAATCAAACTAAGTAGAGATCATCAGCTCTTTAGGATTAGGAAATTTGCATTCACCTTTTTTTAATGTTACAAAGATTATTTTTTGCTGAGGACAGAAGTATAGAAAGAAATGGCCTGGAAGCAATTTCAAAAACTATAAAAACTTTTAAAACCAAACTGTTATAATTTTAATTATTCAATCTTGGCAATAATATCCCCTTAAATAGTGATTTTAAACGTCCTTACGTCTCCAAGAACCTAATTTTGTACTGAATATGCAAATCTAGAGGTCATTTCATTTAATAAACACATACCTCCTAATCAACTGCATACTAATGAAGTTAATCTAAAGGCTAAATTTGAATTATGAATTATAGACCCTCATCTCTGTTTCTTGATTGCCTGAAGAACCTGTATCTAAAAACCTCCAACATGTAGCAAATGATCTGCTGAAAAGAACATCCTTTTGAAAATCAATTTCATTTAACCAGGACAGGAAGAAAGGGACGTGTCTCTAATTCTTAATTTTTATATAACTATCCTTATGCAAAATAATGATTTACAATCACCTAGTAGATATCTCAGCTAACTTGAAGCAAGCTGCACAGGTTTAGATGCTTAAACTGAGTCATAAAACTTAAGGTTTGTAATTAAGGCACACACTTCAGCAGCAGTATTTATCCTGCTTCTGTTCTGAGAAATTAATTTGAATTGAACAGAGAATGGTTTCTCCTCTCAATTCATAGCTCTCACAGTTTATTCTAAGCATGTTTTCTCCTAAGGAAAAAAAAAATCAAATATAAAGGAATTTTTTTTCCTAAGCTGAGTAAGACATACATCATCTGACATTTATATTTCAGTTGAAAATTAATTTGTGTGACTATAAAAGCAACAGATTGTGTTATTTCACAATGTGACACTGCAATTCGCATAACTATCTCAAATAGCGTATCTGGAAGAAAAATAATTAAAAAGTCCCAGCTCACTTTCAGCTAACTATTCCAACAGACCACTAGTATTAACCTTAAAGTAGAACTATGCTCCATGTCAGAGGAAAGCATTTCTGATTCTTGCAATCAATTGTGATGTGTAGTGTCAGGCATAACTCAAGTAGCTTAAGGTCTCTCCCAATGGGCATTTTAATCTGATTCTGGTTTGGCAGCTTACCTCATCGAATCACAAAATTGAAATGAAAATCCCAGCGCCTTCAATTTCTCAACCTTACCTTCCGGTTGGCTTCAGCACAACCCTGCCTTATCCTCACATATCTCATTTGTCCTCTGTTTCAGTCAGTTTAGGTTAAGTTATGTTGCATTAATGAACAAAATGAAATCATAGTGGCTTTCCACCACATTTTCATTTCTCACACATGCTACACATTCATCACAAATCCGAGAGCCAGGCTGAAAGAGCAGCAGCCTCTTCCTTGGACATGCTAGTCTCAGGGACAGAGGGGGAAAAAAGCATTAGTAGAACCACACAATGGCTCTGAGAACTTCTGCTTGGAAGGAGCACTCACCTTTCACAGGATAAAGCAAGTCACATGGCCAAGCTCTGTACAGGAGGCTCCTGGAACAAGGGACAGCAATATATTTCTAATAATCAATGAATGATAAGGCAATAATACAATCTATCACAGCCTCTAAAACCACAAATATTTATATTTGCCAGGGCAAACTTCAGATGCCACTCCAATTCTCCAAGGGATTTTGAATCTTGACATATGAGGGGATAAACAGATCAGCCAAGTCGGTACCTTTTGTAAACTTACACTCTAGGCAATATTACAAAGCACCCTGTTCCTAAAAACCAGACCTTGAAACTCTGTGAGAATCCACTACCATCCAATCCTCCCAGCAGTCGCAGAAATAGTCACTGCGCCAGAGCACAGGGCAATTTACTCCTGGCAAACAGAAAAGAATAATTTACACCTCGAGAGCTAAAAAGAGAGGGCTTATGAAAAAATTGTCAGAGCTCATAAAATTCTGGTACTTAATCAAAAGTATACTATACAGATATAAAGGAAAAAATATTCCAACTCAAGACTTCCCTTGGAAAAAAAAGTCATCCAACTTCAATTTTTAAAGCTTCTTGGATTTCATCTTTAGGGTGCTTTAAATTTTCTGAGTAACATTGGATTATGAATTCCACCCTTTTCTAAACTTTAACTCTCCCCATTACACTCATCCCAGACACAAACTCAAAAGTATTCTTTGTTAAAATCACCCTACGCTTTCTTTTGAACTTTAGGCTCAGTTCTTGATATTTCTGGCAATCCTGTGTGTCTTGGCCACCAAAATATGCCCATGCAACGATGACTAAAATCTGACCACCTTGCTAATCTGAACAGAGAAAGCTGATGTAGCCACCCCCTTTTTAAAATATGCCATGCCAATCTCCATCCCTATACCATACTTAAACATTTTTTAATCCAAAATAACTTTCTTTATTTTAATTGGTGCTAAAACTATAGGTGAATGGTTGACAAGAAATCAGACATTCATGTAATGCCAAAATAACCTTGCATGCATTACTTTCTAGACAGAGGGGAAACATCTAACTGCACAATGGACGTATTAGAGTGTTATCACCAAGACTGTGTGTATTCTGATATGATGCAATCTGAAGTGTACAAAATTGCCAACAAAGCACTCAAGCCCCAAATTTTTGTTGATAAACATTTTAAGTAAAACATCCAGTTAACAAAATCAATAAATAAAAGAGGAGCAAGCCAAACAATGCTTTGAAAAAGCAATCAAAAGAAACCAGGTTGAGATATTTCACAGGACAACCAGACAGGTCTCTTCAACAAGGCAACGTCATTAAGAAATAGGCAGCTCTTAGTGAAAGGAAACGTTAAGGGACATGACAAACAGAAGCAATATGCGTTCCTTTTTTGGATCGTGGTTGGGATAAACAGCAGTGAAAGACATTTTGGGAACAACTGGGGAAATGCAAATATTCTTTGGAACTAAATGAGATGAAAATTTAATTTATAAAGTTACACATACATAGACGTATACAGACAGAAAGAGAGAGATCAAGTGAATATACACTACAGTTTTAAAACTGTTATCTCTACATGTTGGAATATGACTACTTTTTTTTCTTGTTTCTACTTCTCAGTATTGTCTAATTTTATGCATTACGTATGTGCTGCTTCTGCAATAATACCAGACTGTTTTTCAATAGCTTAGCTTTGATGTGATTATATGGGTAATACTTTGAATTACAGTCTTGAGTTGGTTAACTGATTTTATTTTATCCTGTGTAACTACTTCAGTTAAAACAACTTCTGCCTCTAAGCTACAGAGGAGAGGGGAGAAGTATAAGGAAAAGGACTAATTTTTTGGAATAGTCGCCAGGCTTGGCACTTGACCTAATCTGTTGCGCTTAGTCTTCACAATAACCTTACAAACTGGGAATTGTAAACTCTTTTTTGCAGACGAGAAAGTGGGCTCCCAGGAGTTTACACCGTGTGGTTTTAGGAGTGTACCGAGTATTGACTGAGGCATCCTCATCCAGCTTTGCTGAATCCCTGACCTTGGACTGTGAGGTCTTTCCCCTCATTCCAAGGACCTCTACTGAAAGAATTGCTCATTGCCTCAAGGGGAAGTTCGTAAGATAAGCAGAAAACAGAAATCTCAAGTCCTTGACTTTTGGGCTGACAAACTGGCCTTGTATGTGTGTTTGAAACAGAGAGGACAAGTTCAAAGGGTTTCTGAGAGAGGGAGTGGTGGACAGCAATCAGACCCATGTCTTGCCTTTCTTCTGGGCCTTCAGAAGTGGTGAGCGGCCTGTCCCCACATTTCCCCATCCCTGTGCTCCCCTGGGCCACATGGCAGGCAAGTGCCAGCAACAATGGGCTGAGCAGAGAGGCTGCACTGCCTCACTGGCTCTCACCTGAGGAAGCAGGGGAGCTACCAAGAGGGGCAGGGCTGGGACGCACAGGGGAAGGGTCTCCCACTGACCGGGGATGCCACGTGCAGGACAGTGTGGAGCGCTGGTGGGAACTGTCATATGCTGCAGAGGCCAGGACAGGGAAGGCTGACAATGCCCAAGGACCAGCATAGGCTTCTACTCCCAGAGGATGCCAGCTGGGCCACGGCAGACTGCTCAGGGCCAGAGACCTCGCCCACAGCAGGTGTTATCCAGGGGAGAAAGGTGAGAGTGACATTCAGAACCGAATGAGAAAAAAAAAAAAAAACAGATGTGATGAAGTTAATCTACAATTAGCTCAGGTTACATTTTCTGCCATTAGGCTGAACGGCATTATGAAAATAGAGACTGACACGCAGGAGAAAAAATTAAGAAATTGACTTATTGGCACTCTTCAGTATGTGGCTTAAAAATATTGTAGCTAGTGTAATAATTTATCCCTGTTTACAGAGCCAGTGGATGTCACTGTAACTTGCCTTGTAAATTGTACTTCAAGTACTACTAACAGAGGAAAGGTTAACAAGTATTTCATCACGATGACAGTTTTATAGACTAAGGATAAAAAAGTATCTTGCATATAATGCCTTTGAAGTTCAGAACTAAATATTAGCAGATAGGAAAAACAATCAAGTTTTTTAGAAATTTAAGATACAATTATTAAAATTAAATTTCATTTTGTATTATAATAACACTTTCTCCTTGAAAGAATGAATTAGCCAATGATTTAAAAGCCTCTTATTTGTTCATCTTAAATCTTCTTTCACATATTTTACAAAAACAATATCAAAGAATGGAGTCCACAATACAGATATTTTTTTAATAACCTAAGCCCTTTAATATCTTACCAAAAAAAAAAAAAAAAAAAACTGTGCCTGGCCATTTCCGTAGCATTGTTGAGCTAAAAGATACAAGGAATGAATCAAATAAAAGGGCAGCCCAAGTAGAAAGATGTTCTCTATCTCAGACAGAATCAGTGCTCAAAATCATTATTTGTAAAAGCTCCATTTTGATTACTTTTGTTTTGCCGTGGAGAATACTTTAATATTCAGCTGGAAATATAATTTCTGGATGACAAAACTGCCTAAAAACCACAAGGAAAATAAGCTAGGGTAAAGGTGAGACGCACCACATTGCCGCTGTGATTTGAAGCTTGAGAGAGACTTCGCTTTAAAAAAAAAAAATATTTCACATTATGACTCATTAGGAAAAGACGTTTCCTCATGACACACATTCTCGGAACACACCCTCCGGTTCACTGGCTCTATGTGGCCTACACTTCACACTTTTAACATAAATAACCCATTAAACCGTAAGTTCTCTCAAGAAAACTCTAATTAAAGTCCTAACTGCCATGCATTTCTCTTACCGAACTGATGAAGAAGCCTTTCCCAAAGTGGTTCTTACTGCAGCAGTGACACCATGGATTAACTGATTTGTTGACAAGCAGGCGATGCAACAGCGAGGCCCCTCTGTGGGCAGATTCCTGCAAACTTCGATTCCACACTGCCCTGCTTCTAATTAAGTTCTTCCAGTGGGAGGTCCTGGCAGGAGACTGGGGGTGAGAGGACAGGGGAAGCTCATGTATTTTAGCCTCTCTCGCTCTCTTAGGGCAGCATTTGCAGCAGTGGCTGTGACCCCTTCGTGGTTCCAGGTTCCACCCTTGCGCTCTGGTAATGCCACCTCCTTCGCTGGTCTCTCCAGCCCCAGGGCGGAGGCAGGTTCCTGCGGCAGCTGAACCCTGAATTGCTTCACCACCACCTCTGGGCTTTTCAATTCTCAAAAACACCTTTGCAACGAGTACCCATCTCGAATTCCCTTCACTGAACAACTTGGCAAGTACTCTGTTTTCCCAGCTCAATTCTGCCTGATACAGGGGCCAGATGGATAATTCATGAAGAAACCACCCCAAGATTTTGCTCTCTAAGTAAACAATACACTAAGCCATAATCAGCCATTAACCCTTTCACTCACAGTGTACACAGGAAGCATAAGGGTCCGAGACAACAGATGAGTTCAGAATGGACACAAAGATTCATTCCTTCATTTTTCAAAGGCCGGACAACATTCTAGATGATGAGGCTACAAAGACAAGCAAAGGCAAAAGTGCCCTTCACAGTGTCTAGCCTAACGGGGAAGACAGGCATTCATGGAATATTATGAAAACGAGCGTAGGTTTACAACCGTGTGTAGTCAGTTCTGCTAAGGAACTTGTTTGGAAAACATGCAATTGACGTATTAGGCAACAGTTTGAGCATATATGATTTTTTTTTCCTCTGTGGAATGTTATCATTCTTCTATTTTCTGTCGTTTTTCGTTCTTTTTAAATTGATAAATAACACTAAATGTTTTTATTGTATACTACATGATGTTTTGAAGTACATATATATTGTGGAATGGTTAAATCTAGTTAATTAACAAATGTGTTTATAACCTCTCCTAGTTATCACTTTTGTGGTAAAAACACCTAACATCCACTCGGTTTACATTTTTCAGCAAGACAATGTATCATTAGGAACTACAGTCCCCTTGCTGTACAATAGATCTCTTGAAATGTATCCCTCTTTTCTAACTGTGATTATGTATCCTTTGACCAGCATTCCCCCTCTCCTCCCCGCTAGCCACCCCAGCCTCTGGTAACCACTGTTCTACTCTCTACTTCTAGAGCATAAAATGACTTCATGTTTGCTTATGCAGTGATTTCACCTGGGATAAACTCCCAGGTGAAACACACAAAAAACACACAAAAATCTGCATCCGGCTGAACAGAGCCAGATATTAATACACAAATGGAACAGAAGAACATACCTCTTCTGGGACCTCAGTTCACCTTGAGCCACACCCACGTGGTGCTACAACTCTCTCGCACACTCTTCAGATAAGCCTCCTCCACCACTTCCCAACTCACAAGCAGCTTTTCCAAAGCCCATTTCCACAAATAAACTTCCGATCTTTTTTAAGGTAAAATACCACATTCATTTATTGAAGTATTTAGGCATTTCTTAACCATTTTACAATGTGCAAAAACATATTGCCATTTCGTATTAGTTCCCTTTCTTTTATCTAATGTGTCCCTGGGGAAGTTTGTGAATGTTGTGTCCTACCACATTTTCCCACTGCCCTGTGTATTTCATTGTGCAATTCTGCATAGCATGGCGATTTCCAAAAATGTCTATGTCACACTGTAACAGAAGAGACTAAACACTGAAGGGAAGAGCAATGGCTCTATGACACCACATATTAGGAGGAAGAGCAGTGGGCCAGAGCCTGGAGAAAGGGGGCGGGGCCTACTTACAAGGAACTGCAGGAAAGCCAGGGTGGGGCAGCCGCAGAACCCAGAGAGAGAGAGAGGAGTGAAGTTGGGAGGAGGCTGGAGGGCTAGAGCGGTAGGCAGGGGCTGCGTGGAGAGCCTGCCAGGCATGGGAAGGTGTGAGGGGCCACAGTGGGCTAGAAGGAGGGAGCTGGACATGTAGACAAGTCTCCAAAGAAAGTGGTAAGGAGGCCACATATAACACAAGGCCCCAGTTTCTCACTGATCAAATGCAAATTAATTTATGTTGGGCCAACTTGAATAGCTACAAACACCCACACTTTTTGACAATGTTTACTAGGTTGAAAACATCTACTTATAAAAATTTAAGTTATTAATCTTTACACATGCATATTTAAAATCACATTCCAAGAAATCATACGGTGATTTTAAAATATTGCTTTTTTCTACACACACATTTCATGAAGCATTTTACTCACACTCTTTATATACACATTCACATTCGTCACAATGCTAACCTGCAGTATGGCTACCCCCCCCTTTCCTAAGTATTTAACTCTTTAATTATACGTAGAAGTATGGACCTATTTCGCACCTCTCTGAATTTCGAGGAACACTAATAAACTACCACCTGGATTGTTCAATGAATAGCATAAAAAGCAATAAATGCCTCTGTATTTAAATGCTCATATAAAAAGATCAGATTTTGGATAATCTAAAAGACTTATTTAAATACCTGATTCAAAAAGTATGTATTTGAAAGACACATACAAAGTGGAGATGAAAAGCAAGTCAAATTTAGACGCTAGAGAAAGGTTATCACTGGAAAAAATTGCAATCTGCTCGCTCTACATAAAGGAAATCAAATTTAATTGGGGGGAGACCACAGGTAAAAAGAGAAAAGCCTCCCCCCTCAACACACACACAGACATACCCATACCCCTATGGTATGAATGATTGTGTCTTCCCAAAATTCATATGCTGAAATCCTAACTCTAATGTGATAGTATTTAGAGGCAGGGCCTTATTGGGAGGTATTTAGGGTATAAGGGCAGAGCCCTCATGAATGAATGCGTGCTGCTATAAAAAGGGCTTTCAGGAGTGAGTTCTCTCTTCTGCTCTTCTGCCATATGAGGGCACTACGTTCCTCCTCCCCAGAGGACACAGCAATGAGGCGCCATCCTGGAACTGAAGACCGAACCTGCCAGATATTGCAGTTCCCAGACCTGGCACTGTGAGAGAATAAATTCCTGTTCTCTATAATTAGCCAGTCTGTTGTATTCTGTTCTAGCAACACAAAGCAGACTAAGGCAGACATGCACAAACACACACACACACACACACACACACACACACTAAACCCTCCATATTCATGGTGGACAGCCAATCTGCAGCCTTGGCCACTCTCTTCCTTCAACTCTGGCCTTTAAATTTTACCAAGATTCAGGCCAGACTCCTTTTCTCTTCCATAACTTCTGTGCATTGTACTCTAAATATAAGACCTTTTTTGGCAGGCTTGACATCAACTCCTCTATAGGACTAGGCCTATTTGCATCAATAACCAGTTTATTTGCATTCTTCCATAGGATTGCTGTAGGCTGAATGAGTCAGTGTGCATGCATATCTGTTCCTATTTATAGGAAAATCCCATTTATTACACGTCTAAAACCCCAGAAAACTTAAACAAACACAATTTATAGTGCCATTCAATGGTAATTGATTTTCTTAGTGTTTCTGGGACTACTCCAAGTTCCTAAAGGAACTCTAAATCATCAAAGCAAGATTAACCTCTGTTCAGTGAAGTTTCCAGGAAATATTTTTTCTTACTCTAATATGATTCATTTAAGAAATGCTTAAATTAGCTCCTACTGTATACACAGTAATATGCTCAGCATAATGGAGACAATCCAAATATGATACCATTGGGACCTTAAAGCAGTTATAATACTCATAAGAAAAGGCAGAACATAAATTAAGCTACAATATAACAATATTTATAGGAATGCCGCACACCAGCAAAGACACTTTTATTTCTGCTCTAAAGTGTCCTGAGAAACTGAGTCATAAATTGGATTTTATTTCCCAAAGGAAAAATATTATAAATTATAATTAGAGGTTGTTTTCTTGATCAAGACTTGGCATTCAAAAGAATACACACCCAAACATCTACACACACACACACATACAATCAATAACATATCACAAAACAAACACAAATCATAAGAAATTCTGGTAGCCATTTAATATAACATAAGTATCCTTAACAAGAAATAATAATTATGTAGAATCATGTAATGGGATCCAATATACTCAAGTCCATACACAGCACAAAAATAAAACTCAAACGTAAACTCAAAAGTATTATAAATTTTACTTAATGCCAGCTCTGATAAACACAAGTATATCATTAACCATAGTTTTGCTTCACTTGTTGGATTTGAAAGGGTACTTTGGGGATGATTTTGATGGCCTGAGTCTCTTTTAAAAATGAGCTGATGCATTCTTTTTCTCCAGATAAATCTCCCTGCAGAGCATCCAGATTCCTCCCTGATCTTAGAGCTGACATAAAGGTCCTGGGCAGATGTTTAATAAATGTCTGCTCCTAATGATGGTAGTGATATTAGCACATCTTTTCTCTGTTAAAAGAACTGACTTACCATTTCTCCATTTTAGTCTCTCCTCTCTCTTTTTTTTCTTTATATTTTTAAATTATTTTCCTTTTTTTTTCCTTTCTGAAACAGAGTCTGGCTCTGTTGCCCAGGCTAGAGTGCCATGGCATCAGCCTAGCTCACAGCAACTTCAAACTCCTAGGTTCAAGAGATCCTCCCACCTCAGCCTCCCACTGAGTGTAATCCTATGGTGAGCCACTCACTGTGCCTGGCCTCTTTCATCTCTTGAATTTCCTTAAAGTGACAGTTTCTCATCAAACTAAAAAAAAGAAAAGAAAGAGTAAATATGGAATAAACCTAGAGTCTGTAAAAATCTATGAATTTAACTAAGAAACCCAAGCAGCATTTTTTGGATAGGTGACAGAGGATTTTTTAAAAGGTACATCAAAACCTTTCTCACAGAACTGCAGAGCCTCTGGCTTGGCTTGTCTTTGGTGTGAATTCCTGGGCAGGACATTGATGGATTCGTGGAGAAGGTCGTGAAAGGCTGGACCTACCGTGGGCTGGTGGGGTGGGAGGCTGGGCGTTCAGCTAGGACAGGATGAATTAGCTACAGAGAAGGGCAGAAGAGACACCAGAACTTGAAGTGAGTCACAAGAGGGGGAAGCACACAGACTGTGTCCCAGGGTCAAGTGTAGCTGCCACGGAGACAGAGGGAGCCACAGAAGAAAATGTTAGAAAACTAAGTGCGAGAAGTACGAGAGCTCAAAGTATAAGACTCTGAATGTCTAGGCCATGCGTACTTAATGGCAGACTTTGAGTAGGAAAGCAAGGTGAAGAAAGCAGATCAATCTGGCAACATGAGGAGAGTGAAAGCAAAGAATGTAGAACTATTCAAAGATAATCATCTTCGCAGGCGCTTTTGGAAAGATGATTTCAGTGGTAACGCTGTCAACCAGAATATTCTACAAGCACACCCTTCATTCTCTTCACACTCTGGATCAATAAATGTTTGGTGCTCATAAAGACGTTTGTGTCTGAGTGCATGTTCGTTTATCTTTATGTACTCCTTTAAAACTTTGCCGCTTTTACCTTTTTGGCTCCAAATTCCTCTAGGAAGTGGAACATGTCTGTATTCCAGGCAGCATTTCCCCTTAGCCCCTGCAGAGTTAACAGGGTATCTTCCATAAAGCATTTCTATATTTTCTACTAATAAATCTTAATTAAATTTCCCTTTATTTACAAATATGTTGCTCAATTTCCAGAGGCCAATATTCCAATTTCAACTTCATCACGGAGCTATTTTTTTCGGCAAAGTGTCATATATTTCAATTTTTTTCAGTTTACATTTAGTCCAAAATTACTCATTTTCCTTGTCTAAATCTTCAGTAGTTATTTTGGCAGCTTTAACAGAGAGAATCAAAATGGTAGAATCATAGGAACTTTGCCAATCCATTCTTGGCTCCTCCAATATACTAAGATTCTTCTTTTAATCATCACGATAAATAAAGACTGGAAAATGTTCATTGGATTTGACAACTGAGAAGCAATTCGTGACTTTGGTCAGAACCATTTCAGCTGGAACAGCGAGGGGCAGAATCCAGCCTGGGTGCATGAAGAGTGAGTGCAAACTGGAGACCCTGAGAAAGTTCTACAAGTTTCAGAAACTAGAATTTGAAAGGAAGGCAAGAAATGAAGAAGTAACTAGAAAGGAAGTCAGTAGCAGATGCTTTGTTTTAAATAGGAAAGTCTTGGGCTTGCATGTACTATGCATAAACTTCTAACAGTACATTATAAACAGTGTTAAATTTCTATCTATCAACTACTGTTTCATTTTCTCTCTCATTTGTTCTTGCTCTTGTTCATAAAATTTCTCTAAATCCAAGAGAATGGACAATCTGGGTTATACAGATCTCTCCCATCTTTGCAACTAGTTAAACTTCAGGAGCAACATGTTTTCTTTCCCTCTATTCCTTTTAATCATCTTATTTTTTTGCTTCCAATCGAATGATATTTCTGCACACAAGTCTAGTACTAACAGCTAAAAATGCTTTTTTCCTTTCAGTTGAATTATTTGTCTCCTCTTCTCTCCCCTTTTCCTGTCATTTCCCCTCTTGGATTCACTTTCCTATCATTCAGATATATGTGTTCTTTTGGGTTGTGTGTGTGTATGTGTGTGTGTGTGTGTGTGTGTGTGTGCGCACATGCACACGTGTATGCCCTTTTCCATCAGCCTCTATTCACTTCCTAAGCCTTCATAGCATAAATGATTTTATACTGTTTTGAGCCTTTCTTAGCTTTCAGTTGTTGGGGCTGAATAACTACTTTGCTATTTCAGGTGCTTTTATCTTGCAGGCATTTGTTAAACATCTATGCTTGCCAACCTCATTGCCAAATCAATGGATAATTCTGTCCCTGTGTACATTTCTCCACCACACACCACCACATGCCAGGACAAAACTGTTTACCTTGGATTATAAAGCTTTGGGTCTGTCTTTATTTAGCCTGTGCTGTGAGCATCACAAGTTTTCAAAACACAGAGTTTGAGAATGCTATTAAGTTTTATGTGGACCAGTAAACCAGAGATGTCTGCACTGCCAGGCTATAGAAGGTGCTGTTATTGCTGTTGCTGTTGTTTTTAATTACACTTGAAGAGGTTTCTTAAGCCAGAGACTTCAAAACATTCTATGAAATAAGATCTTATATTAAAGAGAATATAAATAACCCATCTTAAAAACTAGCATGTATAACCCAGAATCAGAAATAATGTTGGAAAAAGAGTGCCAGAAACAAACAGGTAGACAGGGAACCCAGTTCCTTTCCATGCTGAATCTACTCACCTGTAAAACCCTACAGATTCCATTTCTACCTCTGAAGCATCCTTCTGTTTTTCTTCTCTGTCCACAGAAACTCCATGAAAATTCCTGAGGGCATGGCCAGTTCTTGGGTGTTCCTGTACACCCTGGCTGGGTCAGACATGGTGCATATATTGCACACTGTAGGCAAGCAGTACATAATAACCACGGGCTAAATTTGCCCTGAGGAACCCAGTAGGCTGGGAAGAATTATCTATCAAAGTATATTGAACCTCCTGCCTGTAAAATGCTAAATAAATATCTTCCTGATGATCGGCTGCCCTCACAGTTTATGTCCACCATTCTGTAACTGGTTCCAATAGCCAAACTAGCAATGCAGCACATTCGATGCGCTTGATGGATTATTCAAAGGGGGCTCCACCTCTGCAGGTTACATAACCTTGCTAATTTTCAGCTGATTCTTTTTTCTCACCAATATTAAGTGGTCGTCCTAGTATTGTTTAGCACTGCATTCTCCAGGAGACATTGGGAGTCCTACGCAGGCATATGCAAACACACTTTTATCTTGCTGCACTCCCCACCTCCCATATGCATACTTCCAAGGATTACTTAGTGGGATTGAATGACAAGGTTCTTCACCCTCTGAACCAAATAAATTTGTTTTTATACTGAAGGAGTTTGTGACTAAGGGTAAATCCCAAAATGACCCTGGCATGTTGAAAACAAGAGGTCCACATTCCCCTCCTCCCTTCAGGTGAGCATAATCTTTTCCTAGTGCAGCTGCGCTGTTAGAAATCACCAAATGGAGGGAGCAGAGCTGATCCAGCCAGAGGAGTAGAAAAAGGATTGGAATTAGATTCTATTTGTCTTCACTATTAAAAATGTAAATTTTGTAGAGATGGTCTCACAGTAAATATGGCATTACATCCATGTTTTAATTCACATGTAAACAAAATTAACATACCTCTTTCATTTAATTCAACACATATCTGTTGTATAGATAGTCTCTGTAAGAGAGGCCCCTAATGTGAGTAAGATGCATTCCCTGCTTTTATGAAGCTGATACTTAGTAAGAGAGACAGACATATATAAATAAAGTGATTTGGTTTTGCCAAAGGCAGAGGATGTACATTTCACATATCCTTAGGTAAACTGTAAATTCCTAGAAATTGGGGCTGATATCCTATACTTGCTTTTATCTACTCTATGTCATGGGCACAGCAGGTGCTCAATAAATACTCTATGAATTTATTCATATAGCTTACAAACAAATGCATCTTGCACTTTACATTAGTTTGTCTTGCTGTGTGTGAAAACTGCTTAGTTATTTAAAAAAAAAAAAAAAACTACAAGAAGTGCTTCACGGGGACTCTATTATGCCCACTGCATTATGTTCTTATTCCACCAACTCTCTGTAATCCAAATGAAATATCTAATAATCATGTACATGACATTAGATGACACATCCTTACAGTCTATCTCCACAAGTAAATTCCTGCCTGTGAAGTTTAGAATTTTTCTAACAGAAGCCTTGTTCTTAATATTTTTTTAATAAGCAACTAAAGTCAGATTTAAGCTACCTGTGTAATATGCCCCCCACCAAAAGAGACTGGAAATTACTAAAATGTTTCACATTGTCATGTATAGCTGAATAGAAGCTGCATTCGCAAAGGAAATACAGGACTTTTTTTTATATGTTCCATGCAATGAAAGGCATGTCACATTCTGTTTTTTCAACTGAAACATGTCACAGCCCAGAGGGTCGGTTACTGTCAGAAATGCAACTTGAGAAAAGCCCTTCAGGTCACTAAGAATGCTACCTGCCAGGAATGAATCAAACTTACCAAAAAATTACTACCATTTGATCAGAAATATCACTTTGGTGGGCTGCATGTCATTTCTGACTGCAGTCTTCATAACAAGGATATAGTAAAAGACAGCGGAGAAATACACATCAAGTGTAAATTAGAAAAATTGGTTAGATTCAATCTTAGTTAAAGGTTATTTTTTTTTCCCTTCTCAGGCTCACTACAGATAAGCAGATTCCAAGATATGTCCACTTCATACGCCATCAGGCTATACAGACACACTAGCAAAACCAATAAATACGAAAAATAAAAAAGAAAGAAACTGCATTCGAAAGAAACTGGGATTATTTAGCCTGAAAACAGGAAGGGTGAGGTGATTTCATAAAGTGCACAAATAATTATAAAGTGGAAGCAAGCCAGATGTGCTTTATCTTCACAAATGAAAGGTGTATGGGACTCAGTTTTTAATAGATGAGACACAAAGAAATCTTCCTATCTTACAGGTTTTGAAAGTAAATGTGCTCCTGAGAGAAGTCATGGAAGGGTTTTAAGTTTTTTTAAGAGAGTATTCATGCTGGAACTTAAGGACAAAATTAATAAGTAGATGAATGGCCTCACATATGCAAAGACTAACAGTGTAAACACTGGAAGGAAACCTTCCTTTGTCAATAGAGGAAGTAGAAAGGAATTGTGAATAGCGTGGATTCCGGGCATGTCCGACATGGTGGCCACCGGCCACGTGTGGCTATCGAGCACTTGAAATGGCTAGCCTGATCTGAGACGTGTTTGTAAGTGTACAATACAACTAGGCTTAGAAGACATAACACATCAAAGATCTAAAACATCACATTAACAACTTTTTCATAATCAATACATATTGAAATGACAATATTCTAGATACATTGGGTTAATAAGATAGATTA
>CAUYSK010128362.1:0-29281 GCA_963575035.1 Avahi laniger
TCTTGAAGGTAAGAGCCAGGTCTTAAGGTCAGCTTTTAAAATAAGATGTATTTTTTTCTGATTATAAAAGAAATATATACTCATTGCATAAAAACTGAAAACCATTTTTAAAATGATCTCCTTTGACATCTAGCTTTTAGCATAGTATCTGGAACACAACAGGCACTCTATAAAATTGTTTTTTTTTTTTTTTTAGACAGAGTCTCACTGTGTTGCCCAGGCTAGAGTGCCGTGGCGTCAGCTTAGCTCACAGCAACCTCAAACTCCTGGGCTCAAGCGATCCTACTGCCTCAGCCTCCCAAGTAGCTGGGACTACAGGCATGCGCCACCATGCCCGGGTAATTTTTTCTATATATTTTTAGTTGTCCAATTAATTTCTTTCAATTTTTAGTAGAGACGGGGTCTCACTCTTGCTCAGGCTGGTCTCAAACTCCTGAGCTCAAACAATCTGCCCGCCTCAGCCTCCCGGAGAGCTAGGATTACAGGCGTGAGCCACCGCGCAAGGCCCTATAAAATTGTTTAATTGTTTATGTTGGGAAGGAAAGGAGAAGTCAAGAATATGGACAACCGTGACATCAATCTCCTCATTAAAATGCACGTAATTCAGCAGTGGCTGCGTGGGGGGCCCTGAGGTGCTGAAGTGGCAGAGCTATTGTCTGCGGGCTCAGGAGCACAGGTTACCTGCAGGTGCTGCGTCTGATCTCAGAAGTTTATCCAGAGGTAAAAAATGAATTCATCAGATAAAAAACTGGAATTATTTAGCCTGGAGAAGAGAAGCCTCTGAGATAACTTAAAAATTAGTATGGTATATTATTTCTATTATAAAAAGTCATATATGTTTATTAGAGACAAATTGGGAAATATGAAGGAATTCCCTAGGCTTCCAGCATTCCCTAGAATGTTTTGGCACATTCTCTCTAAGCGCATTTTTCTATGACATATACTGTTGTCATTTGTTCCTTACCATCATTGGGATCATAAATAATCCATGAGGGGTCGGGGCCCATCAGTGGTGATAAAACTGTGTAGTGAGTGTAACTAGCACTGAAAAAGACAAAATGGAAGAGCATGTAAAATGCTAACATGCATTGCTCCCAGGGGTAGGAAAGCACTGTTTCAGTAATATAATAGGAATGGGTGTCCTTAGGTCAAGATGCAAAACCTGAACCATTAACTATGGGTTGTGGTCAAAGGTTTGAGAAACATTGTACAATATTTCTTTCTGCTTGTTCTACTGACTAATTTAGTAGAACAATGCTTATATATTATTGCATTTCAATGACAATATCATTATTAGTAGTCTAATATGCCATCAAGTGGATGTACTATCTGTTAGGTCTGGAGCCGAGGGAGAGGGGAAAAGTCTAGAATGTAGCAGGAAGATTTGAGTCAGATTATAATTCGTACAGAGTGAGGAGTTAGAGCAGAGGGTGAAAAAGGCTTGAACATAGGGAATTTGGGACCATTTTTTATTGCGGTGACAGAAATTGTCCGGATGTTGTACTGTGTTGAAATTAAAGGTCCCATTTTTGGGCCACTGTGAGTTATTGTCAAGTTTATATTGTGGCCAAGTTGTGTTATAGTAAAAGATAAGTCATTTCCCTACTGCTGGGCATTTATTTCACTTCATTATTATAAATAATATGGAAATTACAAATGTTTTTGCACATTTTTTCCACTTTTAAAACTAGATTTCAAAAAATGAAATGATTATATTATTTTTCTGTAAAGCAGAGATAAAATTTAATAGGCTACGTAACCGGGAAATGCAGTTTGCAAATTTCTTTACTTTCTGTAAGTAAATTTGACTAGCTGCCACTTCCCTGTTTCCCTCATTAGCAGAAAACAATCTCATCACTTCAAGATAATTTAGTCCCTCTGGTTTAAAATTACATTTGTTCTTAGTAACTAATCGATCAATTTAGGATTCTTGCTCTTTCCTGTGGCTCTCCCAGAGTGGCATCTGAGCCCAGGTGAAGCCCCCAGGTGGGGGACAACCTGATTCACAGTTATCTGCTGGCCATGCTAACCACCGCCTGGGGTGTACCTGGTCCCATCGACTCTTGAGCATCACTCCATTCCTGCCTCATTCATTGCCTGTGGCCTTGGGCAATCCGATCTACACTCTGCCATCCCATGGCCCAACTAGGAGGCCTCTCCAGTCTGGCCTTACCTGCACCACTGCCCCGTTCCTAGAATCTCAGAAATTCTTGGCTGTTTCCTTTGAAACAGCTAGTCTGTGCAGGATGCTGTGAAGCTACTTACAGTCTCATCTGCCTCAGTTTTGCCCCAGCCATTGCTACTCCAAAGAGCGGGTGCACAGCTTCTCCACAATGCTTGCTATCTCCCAGGCTTCTCCTGGGAAGCCAAGTAATGGTATCTTCTACTCTGGGATCCTTCTGAATTTATCTGGGTGATTTCCATTCTCCCAGCTTGTGCCAGTCAGGGAGGTGTCCAGCTTGCATCTCTCTTCAAGAAAGCGATGTGCCATTCAGATGCAAGAATGTCCTTAGCTGACAGTCCCCAGCTATGTGTCACTTCAGGCTCTTCTTCAGCTTTTGAGATGAGTCCATGCTTTTCCCAGGCAGGGCCCAGCCAACAACTGAGCATAGCAGGGATCCTCAAGCATTGCCATTTCTGCCCAGCACAGAACTCCTCTAAGAGGCAGCCTTGGCTCCAGAGCTCCCCATGGGTGGGTGAGCAGAGACTGTCAGATCTGCATTGCAGACTTAGGCTCTCCTTGCCCACCTTCCTCCTTCAGTCTTTCCCAGGTGTCACTCCCTCACCTCACCTCTCCCCGCAAACTTCTTCTTGCACTCCTAACTCCACCTGAGGGCCCGACTGACACAAAGCCCCTTCTCCCCAGAGCTGGGCCCCAGGCCCTTTCCCAGGAACCACAGGCATTTAAATTCTGGTCATTTCCCTTCAATTCTCCCTTTGCTGTCATTAGGCAAGCTTACATTTCCCTCTGGTGAGAAAATCATCATCTCCTCTTTGTATGGCATAATTTCCCTGCTTGCATCACTCCCAGACTTGCCTCATTGACCATCCCTGCCCTCTGGGCATGGACAGAGTACTTTCCCTCACATTGAATCTTCAGAACTATCATCTCTCTCCATTCTGTATATACAAAAAGTTAGATTGAGTCATTGAGGTGCTATGTAGATCTGAGGTCCCCAACCCCCGAGCCGTGGACTGGCACCAGTCTGTGGCCTGTTAGGAACCAGCCCACACAGCGGGAGGTGAGCAGTGGGCAAACGAGGGACGCTTCATCTGTGTTTACAGCCGCTCCCCATCGCTGGCATCACTGCATAAGCTCCACTTCCTGTCAGATCAGTGGCAGCATTAGATTCTCACAGAAGCTCAAACCCTACTGTAAACTGTACATGTGAGGGATCTAGGTTGTGCGCTACTTGTGAGAATCTAATGCCTGATGATCTGAGGTGGAGCTGAGGCAATGATGCTAGCGCTGGGCAGTGGCTGCAAATACAGATTATCATTGGCAGAGAGGTTTGAGTGCACGATAAATGTAATGTGTTTGAATCATTCCAAAACCATAACCCCCTCCCCCAGTCTGTGGAAAAGTTGTCTTCCAAGAAACTGGTCCCTGGTTGGGGACTGATGATGTAGATGATTCCTGAGGAACAAATGCAAAATGAAGTACAGAGGACCCAGCTAGCAAGAAGAAGCTATGATTTTTTCTTTTTTGTCTTTTTCTTTTGTTTTCTCGTCTTTTTTTTTTTTTTTCCGCCTACATTCACCTAACCTTCAGCTGGCATTGGGATGTAACTTATGTGATTGTTGACTGTTACAGTAAAAAAATTATAAAACTTCATAGAGTTAGGAGGGTTCTTTATTGAATATTCCTTCAGGACAGTTCAGAATTTACAAAAGGCCTCAGGAAACTGCTAATCATCATAACTTTGCCAGAAAAATCTGGGAAGATGTGGTTTATGTATGATACAAAGAAGTTTAATCTGTGTTTGAGTTAATGAATGGATTGATATATAGGATATAGGATAAATAGGATACGAGAAATTTAATAGCAAAGAAAAAAACACCTAAAGGCTCTTATCTGGCCCAGTGTCTATGACTTCTACAACTACAAGGTGAGAATATCAGCAATGACTGAGATACGCTAGTATTAAGTGAAATCCCCAAGGAATTTGTGGAAACTGGTTCTTTTGTAGAGATGACCTATCAGTTGTAGAGGAAACTGAAGGAAAACAAAGCAGCCTCAGGCTGGCAGTGCACAGCTGGTATTTTATGGGTAGACGCAGGACTCTCTGAGCTCAGGCTCTGCGCACATCAGCTGTTTATCTTCTAAGCAACACTAAGCTGGTGATGTGCATCCTAAGACGGTGTTTCTCAAAATTTAATGTGCGTACAAATCAAAGGACATCTTGTTAACATGCAGATTCTGATTCATAGGTCTGGGTAGGGGCTGAGATTCTACATTTGCAATAAGCTCCCAGGTGACACCCCGGCACTGCTAGTCCATTGGCCGTACTTTGAGTCACGAGGATGTGAGGTGTGCTCAGAGAGCTCCATGCTTAATGCCACAGGCACAGCCACTGTTTGAATAACTTATCCTCCCATCCCCAAGCCATACTGTCAACGATTCCTATAAGGGTTCAAGTGAGGCTGGCAATGTGCACTTTGGAGTTTCTTTTGAAGAAAGTTACCTGGAAGAAAACATAAGCCTGTCATAGCCTGCTGCAGCTTTGTTTCTGTGAAGCCATCATCTCTCCAGCCTATGACAAGTATTTCCGAAGTAGGCGACGTGTGCCCCTAAAATGATTTTATATGATGGATAGACATGGCATTAAATGACCTTGAATCAATCAGGGTATTACTCCCTTTCCAGTTCTCCTTCAATCATCCTGAGTATGTCAAGGAGACAGTCTCTGCTAGGTGCTAGTATGTCTTCGAACACTTGCTTCTCTCCCTGTATTAGGATGCGACTGGTTGCTAACAATGCAAAACGCCCTAAATAACTGAAATAGCCTAAAGTGTGGGAGGGAGGTGCTCAGGCTGGTCTTCTTAGCGGACACTGAAGCCTCTAGGATGCTGGCCTCACTTTAGCCGGCAGCAGCTCTCCCGAATGGCTGGGGCAGCTCCAGGCCTTGCAATCGTACCCAACGTTGGCCCCAGTTAACACCCAAAGGAAATGATACAATCCTTTCAGCATCTCCCAAATGAGAGAAAACCTCCCAAAGGCTCCAGAAAACTTCCTCCTCGTGTTTCATCAGCACAAATCAGCTCACATGGCCTTTCCTGAATAGTCTCCATGGCCAAGAGTAGCTCTAAGCCTTAGGCCTGGGTCTTTGGCAAGGGTGATGAGTGCTGGGTGGTTAAAAACAGGAATCTCTCCATTGCCTTGTCAACGAAAAGAGAGCAGGCTTCTGGCTGGATGCCTTTGGGCAAGCAACAGCAACTGGCTGGATTTGAATAAATCCAGGGTGTTTGGGAGTTTTTGTTTGTTTTTCAGTTGCTTTCTCTTAGTGGCAAATGGTACTAATTTCCTATTTACAGTTGTAAAAAGAAATTTTGTTTTTCATTATGTATATTTGTTTTAAAATGTAAGTTAATTTAGAGAACATGATATATAAATGTGGCAAAAATTACGAAGGTCATAGGAAAATGAGAATTTTGAGAAACAACACTAAGTTGTTACTTCCTAGTTAACATATATTTAGGCTCCTGAATAGTCTAAGAGACGTGATCAGCTTCTCAGTTCCTGTGATTGTCCTCTGATGGGCTCCTAACCAAGCTGGATTAGAATCACATGGGAATTTTGCTAAAGCAATGCCTGGGCTCCACCCTCTAAAAACTATAAATGATGTCTCTTGGGGTTTGGGTGTCAGTATTTTTTAAAAGGCTATTGTAACGTATAGCCAAGGTGAGAACCACTGTCTGAGAACTTGGAGAATCCTTTTGAAACCGAAGGTTTAAGGACAACATGAATTTAATTTGTCCCCATTACTAGGCTGTCTCCATCCTAGAGATTATAATTTGTCTTATGTTTGTATCCACTGTCAATCCAAACAGAAGAACATAAAGATACGCATTGCTAGCCAGAGACCAAAGGGGGCAACAGCATTATTTTAGGTGAATATAAAACATTTTGAAAATACTGTTTCCCAAATGGTGTTCTCACAATAAATTTACAAGGACAGTTATAAATGCGAGATGTTAATGTTAGATGACGATGTTTCCAATGTGTGCTTTGGACAAACAGTGTGCATTAGTGCTTGGAGTATTTAAAAGCTATTATTTTAAAAATAAGTATCCATTTTGTTTTTATATTTTTGTTGATATAAAAATATTAACCTGAGAGTATCCAACTTCAAGTTTCAGATGTTCGTCTGCTCCAGATTTAGCTTAGTGTTTGAAAATGAGTATAGTCACTGAGATACAAGAATTGTTATGATTTCAACCTAAAATCATCTTGAACTCATGTGAAAGGTCATGTATTTATATATAGGTGCTTTTCTCCTGCTTATGGCATTTACAAAACTAGATGCCTTGTTCTTCCCTGGTCAGTCGCAAGATCAGTGCAACAGCAGCGCGGCGCTGATTGTGCAGTACGGAGGCTGCTGGTCTACGTCCACGTTTCCTCCACACGACGTTTTACTCGTAGCTTTGGTCCTCCTGTGTCAGGGGAATTTTGACATTTTTCATCCGACTACCTTGTAGCATAAATGAATGTTAACAAAGGTGCTTTGAGTTTCTTTGTAAGAGCTAAGGGTGAAATGCCAAGAAAGGCTCACCACATGGGAGAAACCCAGACAAAGGACAGAATCTACCTTCTGCAACTCTGTCCGTTGCCTGTTTCACTAAGGAGATTCCTATAGTGGCTCTGGTGCCGGACTGGGCATGAACAATTTGTTGTAGACGACTGGACCATCAGACGAAGAAAATGTGACACCACCATTTGCCCTATTTCCCCATCCTGTTCACATTTTTTATTCAATATTCAACAAATACTTACCAAGGACCTACATGTGCCAGGCTCAGGCCCTGAGGTAATGAATGGGACCATAGAGATCTCCCCTGGAGGACCAAGTCAGGCCAGTTAGCAAGACCTTTGTCTCCAGCTAGAGAGTTCTTAGGGGAATGAGGTTGGCATCCAGTTCAAGGAGGACTAAACTTGCCACAAATGGATGTGTTTCCTTTAACAGAGAAATCCCAGTGGGGATCTTAACAAGCAAGTAAATCTTAGCTTGGAAGGATAAAAGTCCTTCAGATGGTATCAGAGTAATTTTTCTCCTGGGGTGCATTCATATGTCCAGACCTCCTCTGGTCCAGCGGCAAGACCCTGACTCACCTTCTGTCTCTTTTCCTTGCCCTCCTGACCACCCTCTGTCCCCACTCATCTTTGCCTGGCCTCGCTGAACCACCATCTGCTCCTGACTGTTTGCCCTACCTGGACTCTTGCCCCAGGAACTCACATTCTTAGAGGAATCCTCAAAATTTATATCTTTATTATAAGCTGCTAACATTGAAACTTTCTTTCATATTCCAAAATCATATCTGAATTTTACTTTTACATTCCACACTGAAAAAACAGCTCCACCTAAAAGTTTTGCTTAAAGAATTAAACTGTAAATAGAAAGATAACATACAACTTAGGTCATTTGTATTTCTTAATGTAACTGTAAGTTCGTATATGACCTTCCACCATGGCACACAAACACTTGGATGTTGACACTAACGAATAATACGACAGAAGAGCATCAACAGTATTCCTGCTACGTGGCAGAAGGATGTGTTATTTAACCTGTTTCAAATGGTAAAGCAAGTCTCTGAGCCTGGAGTCATTTCAAGTGTGATCACACATAAGCAGGATACTTAATTCCAGAGAGAACCCCTGCATTGGTGCTTGCTGACTAGCCAAGTGCTATGTGTATTTTAATGGATTGTTACTTTTAGTTTAGTCTTTCTTTTTGATCAGTACCCATTTAAATATATATCTTGACTAGATTTTTTTTTTTTTTGCTATTATGCTAATACCTTTGAAAGCCAATAGAGAAAGAGTGAGGCCTGACATGTTCTCCCTTTGTCAGTACTGATGATTTTATGGGTAGATTTCTGTGCAGAGAAAATAAAGGGAGAAAGTCATGCAAAACAAACTATTATCTGTCAAATTATTTTTTCTTTTATTTTAATTTAACATTAGAGATTATCACCCCAACAAAATGGATTTTTTTCCTCCCTAGTTAAAAGCACTCTCTTCCGATTGATATTTAATGCTTACAGTGACCACAAGGGACATGTATTGTTCGCATCCATGTAAGCTGCCTTCATTTAAAGGGTTTAATGTGAAAGCCCCGAAGGACAGTTCATTTATTTAGTTGCCTTTGGTCAAAATTGTAACGGTTCCTGGACACTTTAAAGGAATATTGATCATTCAGCCCACTATGCTATTTGCAGACAAGCAGATGAAACCACTTTGTGCCTTTCATAAAAGTCCTTTCAATTATAGTTGAAAGAGCTTTATTTACACCTGCCAATGCTGCCTTTTATGTCTCTGTTTTACTTTCCTCAAAGTTTATCTTCGCCCCATCATATATTTTAAAGAGCATAGGTCACAGTGAATAATGGTGGAACTCATGAGGAAATATGGGACTCCATGGGGACAGTTTCGGTTCCTTTTTTAGATAGCCATCAGGGCTATTCCCAAACATTCCGTACACCTGGAAGGATTGCACCTCCCTGCTCGCAGAACGTCGGAAGTGGTCCTGGGGCTTGCTCTGACAGAGAGATGGACGTGGAAGTGCTGTGTGTCACTTCTAGACAGAGGTTTAAGGGCTGATGTGTACTTCACCACATTCTTTTCCCACTGCCATGATGACCAGCTCTGATCCAGAGAGTGGCGTCTCCTTCAGCCTGCGTCCCAGAGAGTAGACCACAGAGAGGTGGAGCAAAGCTCCTGCTGACACTTGGTGGACAGGTGGCACAATTATCAACCTTTGCTATTTTTAACCATTGAGATTTGGGGGCTGTTTGTTATTGCAACATAACCTACACTCTCCTACTACATTGTTTTAAATCTCAAGGAGAAACTACCTCGTAAGTGCAAATTTGAAGGGAATTTTTCTTAGGGGTCACAATAACCAAACGAGAGCATTATCTTTTATCTAAATTGAGTAAATGAATTAATGTTCTGTATTTAGATAATGATTGATCCAGTCCCTTCTCCCTCCCAGCATTATTTTCATTCTTAAATAGGAGAAATTATGTGACCTTATGGAACACAAATTGCCACTGTCACTTTCATTTTGAGATGTATTTTTTAAATGCCAATTTTGTTACTAAAGAACCTGCAGCCCTGAGCTAGTCATTTTACATTTCTAGGCCTCAGTTTGCTGCCTATGGAGAAGGAAGAAATCGGAGAAGACTCACTAGACTCGCTCCCTGTGGTTTCTTGCAATGTATTAGCTTGTTGAGCTTTTATAACAAAATACCATAAACTGAGTATCTTATAAATAACAGAAATTTAGTTTTCATAGTTCTGGAGGCTGGGGGATCCAAAGTCAAGGTGCAGGCAGGTTCAGTATCTGGTGAGGGCCATCTTTTTACTGTAATCTCACCCCTCCAAAGGAATCCCTCCAGGGCCTGTTTCGAAAGGGCACTAATCCCATTCACGAGGGCCCCAAAGGCCTCACTTTCTAATACCATCACCCTGAACATTAGAATTTCAACATACAAAATTTGAAGGAATATAAATACTCAGATCATTCCAAGCAATAAAATTATGTGCTAATACCTAGTTCACAGAAATCAATAGAAAAATTGAGTGAAACCTAAAACTCAAATCTTTTAGCTCTTCTTCTAGTTTCTGAAAAGTGTTACTAAAACTTTGAGCAATTTTATTGAGACTGTATCCTCTTATGAGAAAAAGGCCTAAAGTGAAAATAAAAGGATTTTCAAAGAAATTAGAGTGTTGGGAACTTTCAGTTTTTTCTGTTTTTGTTTTTTGTTTCTTTTGTTTGGTTTTAGTAAAATTTGGATTGAAGTATACCCTATGTATCAAAAAATACACAAGTCATAAGTGAAGCGCTTGGTGAATTTTCACAACATGAAGCATACTTTTGTAACCAGCACCCAGAGCAAGAAACAACATGGTCATCACCCAGAAACCCTCCTTGTCACTGCACTGACACAGGGTTACCGCCATGCTGACTTCTGCTAGGCTGACTTCTAACAGCAGGGATTAGTTTTGCTGCTTTTAAAGTTCATTTAAGAGTACCAGATATACTCTTTCGCATCTTCCTTCTTTAGTTAACAGTAGATTTATCTATGTTTTTGCACGAAATTGCAGTGTTTTCTTTGTGATTGCTATATGCTGTATGACTTCTGCTGTATGACAGTACCACAATTCATCCATTCTACTATGATGAACACTTGGGATGTTTCCAGGTTTGGGCTACTATTAGCAGTGGGCATCTTAATGTATGCCTTTGGTTGATATTTTTTCCCTGTATTTTCAAGTTGAGGTAGCCATTTTTAGACCTAAGTAAGAGGATCCAGCTCTGTTACAACTAGGTTGGAAGGAAGAAAGCAGTTCTATAGTTCCAGGTAGGGAAAAGAGAAAGAAGAGGGAAAGGAAAATAGGAGGGATGGAAAGAAAGAAAGAGAGAAGAAGCCGAAGCTCTGTGGAGCGAGAGGATTGTGCTCTGCTGAGCTCTACTTCTTTTAGCCAAAAGATGCCATTGTCCTTTTAGTTTAATCCTTTGAATCTTCAGGCTATGACACCATGTAGAATTCCCTAAGAAGCATATTTGTAGAGCAGCATTATTATGTCAAAGTAGGAAATCAACAAAGATGGTAGATACTTAGGAGGAATTTTTTTTTTTAGTCTTGCTATTGAAAATTAAAGGAATCTTATAAACAAATACAGTATGTTAATTACTAAATGGAATTGCATTAAAATTTATAAGGGAGAGGGAACAATTGCAAATTCACCTGCTCTCGTTTTTGCTAGATCTTGAAACACACACCCCCCCCCTTCAATTTTGAGTGTGTAATCATATTAAAAAATGGCAACTGATCCTTAAGCATGACTTTTCCTTTTACTTTTCTCCATAAAACCATGAAATGAGAGAATAAATAAGAAATAGCATGCCCGTAACTTGTCAGTTCAAATGTCATACTTGTTTTTACTACTGAAATGTGAGGCTTTTTTTTTTGCCTCCTACAATGCCAAAACCCTCTGTCATCCAACCGATCCCATTTCACTCTGAATCTCCAGCCCATTTCTTTAGTCATGTTTTTCTTTATGCATGCTTTGGTGAGTTAACTCACTAACTATTGACCAAAAGAAAGCAGTTATTTAGTTAAGTTAATGTAACTTATTTAGTACTTTGTATACATTCTCTATAATCCTCCCTACAGTTTTGAGTGTTATTATTCCCATTTTGCAGATGAGAAAACTGAGGTGCAGTGAAATCAAGACCTGTAGCTTATAAGACTCAAGACCAATATTTAGACATAAGTCTCTGCTCTTATCTTCCATCCCCACTTAGAATAGATCTGTGCTGAGAATTACATTCCCAAGCCAAAGCAGTAGAAATTTATCAAATGGTGCCTGGTTTCCTTAGAGCACTGGTTCTTATCTTATCTATTTTGCCCCTGACATTTTGCAATGTCTGGAAACAACTGGAGGGAGGGACATACTACTAGAATCTAGTGGGGAAAAACCAGGGATGCTGTTAAATATCTTCAGTGCAGTGGACAGCCCCCCATAGCAAAGACTTATCTAGCCCAAAATGTCAATAGTGCAAAGGTTGAGAAACCTGTGTTGCAGAGTGTTTGTACATCATAATAGTGTTTATTAAGCCTAGGAGAGTGTTAAAGTGCATGTGAAGGTGGCAATGAGGGCTAGTTGAAAATATATCAGGAGTCAGAAGATCTGTGTTCTAGTCCCGATCCACTGTTAACTAGCCTCATAGCTTTATGCAAATAGACTCTCTCAAGCTCAATTTCTTCATGAGTAAATGTCTGACAGTAGCATCTGTTTTATCTATTCATTAATTCATCAAATTGTTATTACCTACTACCTGCCAGGCAGTGTTCTAGACACTGAGTGTGCAACAGGGAAGAAAATAGACATTATCTTTGCTTTCAAGTAGCTTAGTGGGAAACAGACATAAGTAGAACTACGGGGTGCTCTGGTAACTCAGCAAAGAGACGCCTAATTTAGGACTGTAGAGTCAGAGACAACATCTAAGCTGACAACTAGGAACAAGAAGTTAGGCCAGCAAAGGAGAAGGGGAGAAGGTAGAGGGTGGCACAGTGTTTGCAAAAATCTAGAGGCAAGAAAGAGCACAGGACAATGTAGGAACTGAAAAATGTGCAGCGTGACCAGAGAGCAGAGTATGAAGGGAAGAAAGGGATGTGCCTGGGGAGGGAAGCAGAGGTCAGCTCTTGGAGGGTTTTGTGCGCCAGCCTAAGGAGGAGAAACTTTAGCCCGAGGGCAGAGAGGAAAAAAACAAGGGGATTAAATAATCAGATTTGAGTTTTAGAAAGATCATTCAGGCTTCAAAGTGGAAAATGGATTCTGAGGACTGGGAGACCAATCGGAAGTTTGTTGTTGCTGTCTCAGCAAGAAGTCATGGTGGCCTCAAGAGGGGTAGAGGCAGAGGGATAGGTAGAAGTGAATGCATTTAAGAGGAGGCCAATCGAAGAAATTCCTGTCCCGGAGCAGCAGAGTTTCCAAAATGAGGCATGACTGCTACTGCTGTGTCCAGAAGCTGGGAGTATCTCCAGTCACCTCACCAGTTGGAGTCTGTGCAGGACCTGTGTCTTTTTGTCTCATTAGCATGAAGTTTTGTGGTATCTGAACAGCAGGGCCTATAAGACATGTGTCCACACTCAAGCTGAAAGGGATGTTGGGGAAGTGGGTCTCTGTCATCTCCTTGAGAAGAATGCCCTAAACATGGGAAGGATGATTCAAAAAGAAAGGCAAATATGCCCCGTAGTAACCATGGAGAGTGATTTGCTAGAGCCTATTTAGAAAGCAAACCTGAAAATACCTTTCAAATTAAAAATATTCTTCTTTCTAAAAACCCTACTTCTTGGAATCTATTTCCTAGAAGCAAAATTACTCACACGCAAGAACATATGTGCATAGAGACATTATGATAGCAATGATCTCTGTGGCAAAAATTTGGTAACAAGGCAAATGTCTTTCAACTGAAGAAGAGTTGAGTAAATTGTGCTACAATTATGCAGTCAATAAAATATGCAGTCAATAAAAATGCAGTCAATAAAAAGAACAGATTTGAAGTTAAATCAATTGGGTCTAGGACTCCATGAACAAATGAGGAATAGTCTGAGGCACCTTGAATAAAAAAATCTCTTTATATTTAACACAAATCTTGATTTTGCCATTTCCAAGGGAGTGAGGAGAGAGAGGTTTTCTTAGTACTTCTGGCTCACCCCTCCTCCTTACTCAACACCCCTGTCCAGACTTGCATTGCTGCATATTCAGCTCCTAACCACTGCTTTGCTCAGGAGCACACCGCCCCCCCCCCCCCAAAAGGGGGGGGCAACTGTTGACGGCAAGGGCACCAAGCTTCTGCAGCTTCCCATGGAAGCCTGACCCCTGGTCTTAGATCTACCCTGTGTCCGCACTGGGCCAAGCCGGCTCTGTGACTCACTCCATCTCGCAAAAATGGTCCTAACAGAGAAGCACCTAGTAGAGAAGCACCTGAAATAAATCCCTGGGTCTGAGCTAAAACTTTTCTGCCTATAATTCCTGGATAATAGCTTGATTAAAACACCTTGGTAGTCTGTCTCAGTTCTGCTCAGCTGCTATAACAAAATACCATAGACTAGGTAGTTTATACAACAGATCTTTATTTCTCATAGTTCTAAAGGCTAGAAGTCCAAGATCAAGGTGTTGGCAGATTTAGTTCCTGGTGAAGGCTCTCTTCCTGGTTTGCAGACAGTCATCTTTGTGTGGCTGCTCTGTCCTGTGTCTTCACATAGCAGAGGTAGAGAGGGCTCTGGTTTCTTCCTCTGCATACGAAGGTGCTAATCCCATTATGGAGGCTCTGCCCTCACGGCCTCACCTAAATCTGATCATCTCCCAAAGGCACCATCTTCAAATATCATATTGGGGATTATTAAGGTTTCAACATATGAATCTGGGGGGGACACAGACATTTAGTCCGTAGTATGGTCTCTGAGGCATTGCAGTGTGGTCACTAAGAAGACAGGCTCTGGAGGCAGACCTAATCCTGGTTCTGCCCCTCACCAGCCACATGAACTGGGACAAGTTACATGGCCTTTGTGTGGCCTTAGTCTCCATCTATAAAATAGGCTAGAACAGTACTGTCTCATGAGGTTGTTATGAGGATAAATTAGTTAACACATGTAGTATACCCTATAGAGCAGCACCTTGGATATACAAAGAACTCAATACATGTTATTATTATCATCGTTCTCTTCTGGATCCAGGTATGTCACAAATTAGTGTCTTCTCAAAATGCTCAACCTGCAAGTATCAGAGCAGCTTTCTCTCTAACCTAACCTTTGGTAGAACCTCCTAGTTTAAAAACAAAATAAAGCTATATTTATTACACAAACAATATTACAGTAATGGAGGTTCACGGAGTACATGGCTGAAATTCCTAGGGGTGGGAGAGGGAGGGAGAAATTTCAGAAGTTCACTGCGGCCATCCCAGTTTGGGAATGGTTTGGAGGGTGTTCTCCTCAGTAGTGTTCTGTACTTGCAATGTTGCTATTTTCCATTTTCAAAAGCTTTATTTAACCATTGTAATTTGTGGCTTTCTTCAAGGCTAAGCATAGAGCAAAACATAATAATGCAAACTGGCTCATGCTGAGCTGAAATGAGTAGTGTTCTCTCCTCAAATCCTCTTGTGAGCTTTAATAACTTCTTTAGTTTCTCTGTTATTTGTCAATATTGTATACCTGTTCCGGAGTACTCATTTCATCTTTCCTAAACCAGCTTGCCTCTGCTGGGAAAATGACTAAATCATTCTGCTCCTATCCTCCTGCCACACCTCTAGTTTTTGGTTTTCAGCTCCCATTCTGGGTTTACAATCAATTTAGCAGTTGTTGATCATGGCGAGAGGCTATAATTGAGTCAATACCGGAGATAAAGTGACTTGTCAGAACAGTTCATTAGAGGAAAACCGTTTGCAGGACAAGGGGAGAAAAAATGAGCAAGACTACACATATGCATTGCACTTGGCTGTGGACTAACAGAGTGGACTCCAACATAGAGTTAGCTTGGGTCATTTCTTTGACTCCATGATACACTATTCCTTTTTTAAAGTTAAATATTAGTCTCTAACAGAAGACAGGAAAGTCCCCTGTCTGAATTGAGGCATAGACACTGTGTTTAGACAGTAAGCTCTTAGGAATAGCAAAATATTAATGCACAGCATGTCATGGGAACTCAGAAAATGTGAATTAAAATCCAGAAACAGAAAGAAAGAGCCATGCTTGAAAAAGACAGTGGATTGGTCAATGATTACCATATGGCTGCTTTTACAGATTATATGTAGCCGTATCCTTTTCTATGTTTGGATTGTCCTACCAAAAGGAGAACGTCTGGACGTTTCAAAGTGCCAGTATAAGAAGGGTGAATACTTGGAGCTGAAGTTCAGGATGAAAGGGGCTGTGGAGTACTTCCCAGGAAATTCTCTAGTGCACCTCTACCCACTTTCCTGCCAGACCCAATTGCTTACAGCTCCTTGAGCACCCTGAGTGCTTCAGCACCTTTGTGCCTTTGTTTTCTATGCCTGAAGCATCTCTTCTACACGTGCACCCACTGCCCTTACCCAAACCCAATTCAAACAATGCCAAATCTCTCTCAGCTAGAATTAATCCCCTCCTCCTCTGTGTGCTCACAGCACTCTGTTCATTCCTCTCTTACTTATGTTTCAGTCTCCGTGATGCTCTTAAAGGCAGACCCTGAGTAAAAGATTTGGGCATGAGAATTTATTCAGTAGAAGATTCCAGGAAACACCGTGAGGGAGTAGGAAGTGAGACCAAGAAGGGAGAAAAGCCAAAAAAAAAAAGTGCTTTAATGAGAAGGTTACTGCTGTGAGCAATGGGGCTTAGCCCCAATGGGGATGTTCTGACAGTCTGAGTGGATCGCGCTCAGTGTCTTACTGAAGGGCAAGGGACTGCCCCCCCACTGGTTGTGAGTTGCTCTGGGGGTGTTAATTCTCTGGCATTTCCTGTCTGCCTCTCAGGTGCTGAACTGTTTCAAAGCTCAAGAATGCCTTTGGGCCGAGAAATGCTAGAAATCGTAGCCTCTAGGGGACTGTTCACAGGTCGGGGGTGCAGGAGGGGATGGAGGTTGAGGGAATATGGACTTAACAAGAACAGCTAACTACAATGACTGAGGGTTGTGTAAGCTCTTTGAAAATACAGAACAAACTTTACTCATCTTTATATGTCCAATGTACCCAACATGTAGCCTAATACCTACTAGGTTCAAACCAGAGATTTAAAACAGTTATGAATATGATCATTTATATGCCCAAAGTATACAACATGCAGCCTTATACCAAATAGGTTTAATCACTGTTAAATAAATGAGGATGGTTCACATTTAATACACCTGATGAACCAATGATACATTCAGCAAGTATATACTGAAATGCCTACTATGTGCCAGAGAGTTATCAAATAGGCCTGTCCCTGCCCTTGAGCAGCTGACAGTCTCACAGGAAAGACAGGCAATAAATAAATAATTAAAATGAGGGATGATGAATATATTGACTGACCTCATCAATATACTTTTCACTCCTTGGTACCACATCATGGTACAAAATTAATTTCCAGTAGGTTAGATTTTTATCTTCTAAGAGGAGAGAGTTTATTTCCCCTGTAGAGGATAGGGACAGGGGATAATATTGATAACAGTGTCTTTGGTGTGACCTCATATTTCAAATAGCCTACTACTGACCAGTACAATAACAGAAACAGTTGATTAACACACACTTTGTATGTTATATGTTTATATACTGTATTCTTATAATAAAGTAAACTAAAAAAAAGAAAATGTTATTAAGAAAATCATAAGAAAGAGAAAATACATTTAATGTACATTTAAATACAGTACTTTATTTATTGATACCATAAGTTTATGTTGTGTGTTTAAACACTGAATCATCTGTCTGAAATGGTGAGCAACCACGGCTGTATATCTCAACCTATGGTACTTCTAAAGCAATTCAGCTTTTACCTGTAATGTCATGACTTTTCTCTGCTTCTTGGGAGCACTTGCAGCATCACTAGTGGCACTTCGTATTGTTCAGTCATGTTATTCACGGTTTATGGTGTTGCACAAAACACGATTAAAAAAACTATGAGACCCACAAGAGATCACTCTTTACTACGATACATAATTTACTAGACAGATGAACTGTTCACATGGAGCTAATTAGCATCAGTGATTCCTGTCACACGGCTTTTTAAATGGGTACTTGCATTACAGTCGCAACAGGATGTGATACAAAATTTTTACAGCACTACGGTATGTACTACTGTTAATTTTATGCACTTGTGATTTAATATTGCATCTTTATATTTGTTTACACTTCACTCGACTGTGAATAGTGTCATGTATGGTCTGTATTTGTGTAAGTTTTGATAAATTTAAACTTTTTATAATAGATTTGTATATTTTATGGTAGTGATAAAAATAGACTAGTATCTACATATATTTTATGCATGTATGATATACCTTGTTCTTAATTTTTCAGTATTTTTAGGCCACATGGTTCATCTGTGAGTTTTTTCAAATTGCCATAAATCTCCAAAAAATTTTTCAATATATTTATTGGGAAAAGAATCCATGTATAAGTGGACCCACACAGTTCGAACCCATGTTGTTTGGGGATCAAATGTACCTTACCTACAAAGAAGCAAAAATGAGAATTATATCCAACTTTTTATCAGAAACCATATAAGCAAGAGTAAGTAGAGTGAATTACTGAAAGTGTTGAGAGAAAAAAATCTGCCAACCTAGAATTCCATATCCTGTGACATTATCCTTTAAGCGTGAAAGAGAAATAGACTTTCTCAGACAAACAAAAATTTAAGGAATCTGTTGTCAGTAGTCCTGCCTTGCAAGAAAAATGTTAAAAGAAGTTTTTCAGAGAGAAAGAAAATGATATAGATCAGAAACTCAGCTCTACATAAAGAAAGGAAGAGCATCAGAGAAGGAATAAGTGAAGGTAAAATGAAGACTTTTATTTTCTTATTCTTCATTGATCTAACAGTTCAAAATAATAATAGCAACAATGTATTCAATTATATATGCACATATATGTTTATGTATAAGTGAAATGAATGACAGAAGTGATACAAAGAACAGCAGGGAGCAATTACAAATATTTTGTTATTATAAGGTACTCACACTACCCATAAACTGGTATAGTGTTATTTGAAAGTAGACTTGAATTTGTTGTAAATGTATAGTTCAAACGATACAGCAACCACTAAAAAAAATTTTTTTGAAGTATAATTTATATGCTAAGAAGGGAAAGAAAATGGAACTATATAAAATGCTCAACTAGAACTACAAAAGGCAGAAAGAGAGGAAGATAAAAATAGGAATAAAGAACAAGGGTAATGAATAGAAAACAGTAACAAATATGGTAGCTATAAACTGAACTATATAAATAATAACTTTAAATGTCAGTGGTCTAAATACACCAGTTAAAAGACAGATTATCAGAGTGAATCAAAAAACAAGACCCAACTATATGTTGTCTATGAGACACTCACTGTAAATATAAAGACACATGTAGATTAAAAGTAAATGAATGGAGAAAGACAGACCATGCTAACACTAATCAAAAGTAAGAGGAGTTGCTATATTAATTTTAGACAGAGCAGAATTCAGAGTAAGGAAGAATATCAGGGATAAAAAGGGGCATCATATAATGATAAAAGAGTCAATACTCCACAAAGACATAATGATCTTTAATACGTCTGCACCTAACTACCAAATGTCAAAATATCTGAGGCAAAAACTGATAGAACTGCAAGGAGAAATAGATGAGTCTGCTATTGTAGTTGGAAACTTCAACACCCACCTCTCAGAAGTGGACAGATCCAGCAAGCAGAAAATCAGTAAGGATATGGTTGAACGCAACAGCACCATCAATCGACTGCATGTAATTGACATCTATAGGCTATGGTCATGTGTCACTTGATGGGAATACGTTCTGAGAAATGCATTATTAGTTAATTTCATCATTGTGCAAACATCATAGAGTGTACTTACACAAACCTTGGTGGTATAGCCTACTACACACTTAGGCTATATGGTGTAGCTTATAGCTCCTAGGCTACAAACCTGTACAGCATGTTACTGTACTGAATACATGTGGCAAGATGGTGCAGCCACTCTCGAAGACAGTCTGGCAGTTTCTTGCAAAGCTGAACATTCTGTTACCATGTGATCCTTGGTATTTACCCAGAGTAATTGGCAATACCACATAAAAACATGCACGTGAATTTTTATATCAGCTTTATTAATAATTGCCAAATATTGGAAGCAACTAAAATGGTCTTTAAGTAAGTGAATGGATATAAACTGTGGTATATTCTGATGAAGGAATATACCAATGAGCTATCAAGCAACAAAAAGACATGGAGGAAACTTAAATGCATATTACTAAGTGAAAGGAGCCAATCTGAAAAGGCTACATACTATATGATTCCAACTATATGACATTCTGGAAAAGGCAAAACTGTGGGGACAGTAAGAAGATCAGCGGTTGCCAGGAGTTAGGGAGGAACCGCTACGCAGAGCACAGGATTTCCAGGGCAGTGAAACTATTCTGTGGCACTACAGCGGTAGATACTGACAAATGTCATTATACATTTGTCAAAAACCAGAGAATGTACAACACCAAGAGTAGAACCTAATGTAAAGTATGAACTTTGGGTGATAATGATGCATCGATGCATGTTCACTGATTGTAATACATGGACCACTGTAGCAGGGGATGTGGATAGCAGGGCCGGCGGAGCATGGGTGGGGACGGGGGTATGTGGGGACTCTCTGTACTTTCTGCTCAATTTTGCTATGAACCTAAAACTGCTCTAAAAAAATAAATTTTATTAATTAAAAAAATAATGTCTTTGATTGAATTGTCAGAAACACAAACCTGCATTTTGCCAAATTACAAAGAATTCTTTTTTTGAATCATGGTACAACTAATTAACTTTTGGGTGACATAATTTGACATGAGAATTCACGGTGCCTTTTTACATTTATATTTAAGCTAAATATAATTCAATAAAGTACTTATTATGGATTCTACTGCCACTCACTTTGACAAGTACTATTGAGAAATATTAATCTTAAAATACATAGTTCAGAGATGCCGGATCATCTTTATTCATGAAATCATGTTCCCAGAAACAGTCTAGATTTCATTTACACAATTTGTGCTGCCCTGCATTTCATTTCCACATTTGTATTCTCTGCCTCCCTTCCTAAACATACTAAGGGCTCCACATAATGATGTATGATTTGCAATATACATAGAAAGAATGGTCCTAAATTGCTTTGGATTTTAAGCTCACAGTATATATTGGTGGGTAATTATTAAACTATACATTATTCCAAATACAGATAATAATTGTTTTACCAGTCTTATCTACCAACAAAAGAAATTTTATTCACAGTGAGACTAGGGAACTGAATGATCATCTTGTGCCAGACCCTGTAAGAGGAGAATGTAGTAAATTTGAGGGCCAGTTCTTACCTAACTTCTTAGATTTTGGAATATATTTCACTGACGCTGGTGCCGTCAGCTTAACCTGAATCACACATACATTTTTTCATAAAGTGAAATCAAGACTTTTTGTGTTGTTTGTATCTTTCTTCTCCCTACTTTGTCTTTAATGATCATGTTTTATGGATATAATAAAAACATTTTTAAAGGAGCAGGATGTTTGCTTGAAAAGCTTCTAGATGGGAGCTCTAACTCAGAAATTCTTAACCACTTCTCTGCGATCTTCTTTGGCAGTGAGGGGAACCCCATGGTTCCCAGCAGTATATCCACTCTAGAAGAAGAAATGCTTGCTGCTTTGAATAGAATGTCAGCCTGAGTCACACCTTCAACTGGGTGGGGGCTATGAATGAATGAATGGATGGATCGATACACAAACAAAGGAAAGGAAACTGCTAAAGGATCTTTGAAGCTCATGAAAAGCTTCTGGTGGAATGCCTCCTGCCTCGTTTCAACAAACACCCTTTCAGGTTTCAACCAAGCCCATCTTTTTCATCATATGAGCAGTTCAGTCAGGACATTTTAAACATTAAACTTCCCCACTTTCTATAAGGACGATTTAATTTGCAGACCCTGACAGATGACATTCCCCTCAGTGTGTCCCTCTCCCTTGGGGGTGGCACAGGACCCCAGGCTGAGCATCATCAAAGGCCTGCCAGAGGCTTATGGCTTAAGTACATCAGAGTGACCTGGCCCTGGCATTTGGTGGGGCCCCAGGGCATTTAGGGGCAAGACAGGAATTTGCAATGAGAAAGTTACTTGTGGCCTCTGTTGGAGATCCTTTCAATTAAAGCTTTTAACATTTTTCATAAGCAACCCCCAGGGATTCAGTCATTCTCATCACCAGCTTTGATGGATGGCAGGCTAACACAGCAAATGACTCACCCAGCTCACTGCAAACACAATCAAAACTCAGATTCTCTTCCTTCTTCAGAAAACTCCTTAGGCTCCTGACAAGAACATAGATCAAGAAGCTCTAAGAAAAGTTAATTTTACTTAAATAAATGCACAAATTCTGTTTCCAGCAGAAATTGCTCCTGTTGCTTTTTTTGTTTGTTTTTTTGTTTTTGTCTTTGAATCATTAAAGATGAAGAGAACAACAGCCTGTGGTCTCTTCATAGGCTGGAAAACAACCTGGTATCGGGGAGCAAAACAGGCCTGATTAAAATCCCAGGCCTGCTACTTACTGTGTGACTCTAGGCAAATTGCTTAACTTCTCTAAGCCCCCTTTCACTCATCTCTGCCATGGGGATAACACCCATCTCACAGTTTTCATTCTGATTCAAGGGAGGGACCTAGTCTGTCCCCAAGGTAAAATTTCTTTTATTCAGGAGCGGTACGTATGTACGATATATGTATCTATCTATCCATTAATACACTCATATATGTGAATCGACATTTAGGAACTGAAAAATTGCATGTAACAAGTTCAGATTTCTAGTTTCTCTTGAAAATAAATCAGAAGACCTGGCAGCACTAGGCAAAGTCTAAGGGGCAAGTGCACACAGTCTCACCACTTCCTGGACCACTTCTTTTGTGACCAGCCTGTGCCCTTTGGTCATTTGTGCCATTTTCTGTCTGTGTTACCCTCATCCTTGCTCCACCTGACACCACAGGGCTTATGGCAAGAACTCTTCAGAAAAACAGAAGCAAACTCCAGTCAAATGGACTGGGGGTGGGTAGGTGGGTGGCTACTTTCAATAAGGGGTTTCCTTTTTCTCTCACTTTTTTGGGGAGTTAAACTTGGAAGAGAGGAATTCAGAAAAAATGAGTCAATTCTTTAAATTAAGAATGTTTTTTGGCACAGCCCTGGTCAGGGAGGCCCTCCCCCTTTCTCCATAGCTGCCTGGCTGAGTAGATGGTGTTGCTGGGGGTGGGAATACAGCAATGGGTCTCAGGGCATGTTTCAGCTCCGACATTGCTTCTTCACGAGGGCACTATCTATCCACAGGTATGTTAACTTGTGAGATGTTTTTTTCTTGGTTGTCACAGTGACTAGGAGGGCACCACTTGCATTGGGTGGGCAGGACCAGAGTGATAGAGCCCCTTCAATGTGCAGGAAAATTCCCCACAATTTGCTGATTTGCTGAATCTCCCCACCTCCGACTTTTGAACATCTTGCCAGATAATCATATTATTTATAATTATCTGAAAAATAGTATTTATACTTATCTTAACCTAAAACTCAACTCCATTATACATACAAAGCATTTTCAAATAGTTTTAATAAACACTGACTTTCCTAGGAGTTTAGGCATGATGTAAGGTACGAGTATACTTTCTCTGTTCAGAAATGTGCTGAGTTGGTTTCCATTTCAGCAACTCCCTGAAGGCATCACTATTCAATGTATTGGAGGTTACAGTTCAACCAGCTGAGTCAGTCTGCCTGTATACATGCCTCATTCAGGAGGTTTTTACTTATAGTTGCAAATGTCTGATTATTTCACTAAGAATAATTTAGGAAAAAATTTATGCTGCAGTGGAAAACTGAGCACTGTCTATATCACACCCCTCTGGGTTATCTGGTTCTGATTCCATAGGAGCTCTTCTACCACTCTGTGAAATACAGATAACTGATTGCAATGCATAGTAATTTGTGTCTGTAGACATACAAATTCTGACCCATCTGGTAAAAGTTCAATTGACCTCTCTTTGCCACTGTCGAAGGAGTTAGTTTTGCCTCCATTTGTATGTTCACTTCAATATTCCTGATCTATAAATGTTTCCATTCTGCAATTTCTCTCTTAAATGGGTTATAACATTTGCCTGGCTCCTTATTATGAATTAACTAAAATATAGAACATATGCTCGTTTTTATATCTGGGGGAGAGTCATGATTTTATCTTTTTTGAAAAAAATTGTCTTTTAACAGTAGTCTTTTCTGGGCATTTGCAAATTGAGATATATAACTTACTGAAAATTCTTTCCTTGTAGTTCTCCTGTTATAACAAGATGTTATATTTTTTTAATGTGTCATATAGAAATTTCATGTCAGGATACCAAAGGGATGTTGAAATATTTGTTATAAAAGGGAGCATGGGATCTGGCAGGGTTTTGAATCACAAATTCCGTCAGATATTGTCTGAACAAACTCACACATGTCACTGACGAGCTGGGTCATTATTTTTTCCAGCCAGACAGAAAGTTCCAGAGCTCCAAGCTATTTAGAGCAATTACTAAGCTGTGACTTGTTTTGGAAACCATTCCCTTCCCCGCAACTCCAGCTTAGTTTAGACAGGACAATTACAAAATAGATATTATTTATAAGTACCACTGACCCGAACTTCTTTTTTAAACATCTTCCCCTAGACCATCAAAAGCCAAGACTATTCCAGACATACTGCATTGTCTGGCCATCTTAGGCAAGGTCAAAAAAGATTACATGAAGACACTTCCCCTTACTTCCCCTTCTCGATTCATATTTTTTTGGCCCAAGATGAGAGCAGCCCACAGAGTGCTCATTCTCCATGTCACGTACAGAGAAGCCCGATTCTGACTTGCAGCCCTGCAATGAGTCTTAGGATCTACTATTATAATACGCTCATATGATGCCACATTTTAGACTCCAGAAAGGGTAGAATTTCAAGCTGAAATTTCTTTAAGCTCAGAAGAAACAATGAACTGGCTTACCCATCTTGACACCAATTCCTCCCTGGCTGCTAGCTGGGAATGTCCTCAGCTGACAATGATGAATGAAAGAGAAAAAAGATCCACTCACGGTTGTGTACTACTAAAATATCCTTATTTCAAGATATCACTTTTCTTTTTATTTAATAAACACATCCCCCCCCTACACAAAATCTTGGCAAATAAAAATAAACTTTAGAAAATTTATAAGCCCGGCTTATATATTGCTTTATTTAGAGGATAATTCTCACACATTTTTTTCTTCCACCTACCAAAAGGAACATGCATAATAAATGAAACTAAGCTTGGCAGGAAATCCATCAATAAGGTTAATTTAAAGTGTAGGCAGAATAGCAAATCTCCATATGGCTATCAAGGCATTTGTTCATGTTTTAAAGCCAACTGACTTCCAAACAACTGAATATGCCTCCCTGAAGGAACTAGATAGAAGGAAATCCCAGCAACTTAAACATCCACATTTCCACCCTGGTGATAAATCTTCTGGGAATTCATTTTTAGGGTGACTTAATATATAAGAGCAAGGCTGCCTGATTTCAAACTCCGGTTCCGATACTCACAATCTCTATGATTTGGGCAAGACATAAAAGTTCCATAAGTCTCAGTTTCCTCATCTGAAAAATAATGAGAACATACAGTGTTGTATAATATTACATATTATATACACGGTTGAGATGACTATACTAGATAATCCATAACAATGTTTAGCATTGTGCTTGACATTATTATAATTATGAAATATTTAAGGCTTGATTTTTTTAAATACCTTAAATTGGTAAGAGGGTGTATGCAATAACTGGGATAGTATCATTTTAGAGATTAATGGTTTTAAAAAAGCAGCTCCTCCAAAGAGAAGACAGGAGATCAGGCCTGGGAAAATGGTAGGCATTTTTGTTCTTCAGCATGAATGAACTTGGTTCTCCCCATGGTCTTACTCTTTTCTTGGCCTAAGTCTTCCACCAAAGACTGTTCTGGAAAAGGACTCTGAACCACACTGGGAAAAAAGACAGCTTTCCTCTTGATTCCATCGGGAGTGAAGTATGTATATAAAACACAAAAAAGAGGGACTCTTGGAAATGAAGGTTTTAAATGTATTCAGTAGTAAGGTGCTAACATTTTTTTTCTGATACCTGGTGATACTATATGTTGCCGTGGAATTTCAATCATCACAGAGCAAATGGTATCTGAAGGTGTTGAGTCTAGGGATATCTTTTCAATAAATGAAATTCACTCAAGACACACAGAGATTTTGCGCCCTTTCAGAATATACTAAAGGCAAGTTGCAGACTCCTGGGTATAGTAGGAAATCACATTTTTGTTGATTTAAAACAAAGGACAAAAATAATATTACAGTTATATATATATATTTGGCATATGCCTAAGCATAGACAGTAAGTCTAGATGGAGACTCATCACATTTTAAATGTCATTTTATTCCTGGGAAGATAAGTGGTGGAGATGGAATAGACATCAAAGAGGAGGTGATTCCCTCTTTAAATTATGTTGATTTATAAACAGCTAATAAGCAGCATTTATTACTTCTATAATAGGAAGGAAGGAAAGAAGGAAGGAAGGGGAGGAGAAAGAAAGAAAGAAATTACTTCTTGTTTTTCCCCCTTTTGTTTCCTCTCTAAGGATTCTTTCAGCTCTAAAAGTTTGAATCTATGTGTAAAAAAACCCAAAAAATTATAAAAACACAAATGGCTAGCAAGGGTATATTTCCACAAGCAACTTTTACAGTATGTTCATTGCTGGCATAGATTTATTTCAATTAAGACTGCTGATGGAACTAACCTTAGAGCAAAAATTGTTTTTCAAATCATAAAAAAAAAAATACGAGATTATACTCAGCATAGTTTTGCTTTAAGCATGTTTGAGTTTAGTGATTTGGAATGTGGCAATCTCTGAAAGATGTCAGAATTTATCTGCCTGGAATGCCCTCACCCTTCCAATCTCAACCAGGTAAAATCCTACTCAACAGTGTTGATTAAACTCCTAGCTATAGAGTTCAACAGTCATGAATTTTTATTCTCTGATATTTAGCTATATTACCTTAAGCAAGCTAATGAACTTCTCTAAGCTTCAATTTCCTAATCCATAAAATTAAGAGATTTAAAGCCAGAACAATTAGACAAGAAAAAGAAATAAAAGGCATCCAAATTGGAAGGAAGTAAAATTGTCTCTGTTTGCAGATGACGTGATTTTATCTGCACTTGATCTTATCCGAAAGGCTGAGAAGCGATGACATGGTCTTACCTGTATAGAGTCCTAAAGATTTTACACATGCACACACACAGAGAGAAAACCCTGTTAGAACTAATAGACTAATTGAGCAAAGTTGCAGGATACAAAATCAACCTACAAAAATCAGCTGCATTCCTAACAAGGAACAATCTGAAAAGGAAATTAAATAGCAATTCCATTCATAGTATAGCATCAAAAAGAATAAAATACTTACGTATAAACCCAACCAAGGAAGTGAAAGACTTGTACTGAAAACTATGAAGCACTGCTGAAATAAATTTAAGAAGACACAAATAAATGGAAAGGTATCCTGTGTTCATGGATTAAAAGACTTAATGTTGTTAAAATGTCATACTGCCCAAACAGATAGATTCAATACAATCCCTTTAAAAATTCCAGTGGCACGTTTTACAAAAATAGAAAAATTTGTTCCAAAATTCATATGGAATCTCAAGGGACCCTGAAGAGCAAAAATGATTTTGAAAAAGAAGAACAAAGTTGGAGGACTCACGCTTCCTGATTTCAAAACATTACAAAGCTACAGTAATCAAAACTGTACTGGCACAAGACATATAATAGATGAACAGAATAAAATAGAAAGCTCAGAAATAAGCCCTCACATATCGTATGTTCTTCAATGAGCATACCAAGACCCCTCAATGGCAAAGAGAAAATCTCTTCAACAGTGATATTGGGAAAACTAAATAACTACATGCAAAAGAACGAAGTTTGATCCTTATCTTGTACCACATACAAAAATTAATTCAAAATGGATTAAAAACCTAAATGTAAGACCCAAAACTATAAAATTCCTAGAAGAAAACATAGGGGGAAATCTTCATGACATTGGACTTGGCAATGATTTCTTGGATATGACAACAAAAGCAAAAATAGGCAAATGGGACTACAACAAACTTCAAAATTTTATGCATCAAAGAAAACAGTCAACATAATGAAAAGGTAACCTACAGAGTGGAAGAAAATATTAGCAAATCATATATCTGATAAAGGGGCAATATACAGTGTATATTAATATAAAGAACTATTGTAACTCAATGACAAAAGAATCCAATAACCCTATTAGAAAATGGGCAAAAGACTTGAATAGACATTTCTCCAAATATGATATACAAATGGCCAACATATGGAAAGATGCTCAACATCATTAATCATCAGGGAAATGCAAGTTATAACCACAATGAGATATCACTTTATACCCACTAGGATGGCTAGTATCAAAAAAAACCCCATAAAATAACAAGTGTTGATGAGGATGTAGAGAAATCGAAACCCTTGTTCACTGTTGGTTGGAATGTAAAATGCTGCAACCACTATAGGAAATAGTAGGGATGTTGTCAAAAAAAACTAAAAATAGAAACATCAAATGATCCAGCAATCACATTTCTGGATATATATCCAAAATAATTGAAAGCAGGATCTCAAAGAGATATTTGCACACCTAGGTTCATTACAGCATTATTCGCAAAAGCAAAAAGATGAAAGTAACCCAAGTGTTCCATTCATTGATGGATGAATAGATAAACAAAATGTGATATATACATACAATTGAATATTATTCAGCCTTAAAAAGAAATGAAATCTTGTCACATGCTACAACATGGACAAACTTTGAAGACATTACGTGAAATGAAATAAGCTAGTCACAAAACAAAGACTATATAATTCTACTTATATGAGGTATCTAAAGTAGTCAAATTCATAAAAACAGAAAGAAGAATGATGGTTAACAGGAGCTCAGGGGAGGGGAGAAAGGGAGTTATTATTTAATCGATATAGTGTTTCAGATTTGCAAGATGAAGAGTTCTGGAGATCTCTTTCACAACAATGTGAATGTTTTTAACACATTGAATTGTACACCTAAAAATGGTTAAGATGATAAATTTTATTTCATGCTTTAATAAATCTTGTTATTAATCTTAATAAAAAATCTTAATAAGTATCAATTTTAATAAAAATCTTAATAAGTACTAATCTTAATAAAAAATTAAGAAGTCAAAAATAAAATAAAATGGCTGTTGAACACCTACCCATATACCATTGAAAGTTTTCGAAAGAGTTGTCTCTACTTCAAACCACTTTAATGTTCTATTGAAACATCTCATATCAAAATTGTTCCACTGCTTCCATTTTATGAAATCAATCCTCAATTCTGGCTTCACTCTTGTTTTTTTATAATAGCTGTATTGAGCTATGATTCACACATCATACCATTTATCTATTTAAAGTATACAATTCAATGGATTTTAGTATATTCACAAAGTTGTGCAACCATCATCATGATCAATGTTAGAAATATTTTCAGCAAGTCCCCTTCCCCCTACAAAAATCCCTGTGTCTGCCACTCCACTTACACTCCCCTCCTAGCCCTTAGGCAATCACTGATCTACTTTCTGTCTCTATAGGACTGTCTAGTCTTGACGTTTAATACAAATGGAATCATATACTGTGTTAACTTTTGTGACTGGCTTCTTTCACTTATCCTATTGTTTTCAAAGTTCATCCCTGTTTTAACATGTATCAGTACTTAATTCTATTTTATGGCTAAATAACACTCCATTTTATGGATATAA
>CAUYSK010128363.1:0-16623 GCA_963575035.1 Avahi laniger
CTTCCTCCATCTTGGAGGCCTATTCTGAGACCACCACACTGAGAGGTAGCCCAGGAAGTCATGTGGAAAGGCCACAGGAGAAGCACTGAACACCAGACAAAGAGTAAGGCCTCGTTGGCCTTCCAAGACAGCCCAGCCACCAGCTATATGACCTCAGTCTATACCAGGTGGAGCAGAAGAACCACCCACGCAAGCCCTGCCCAAACTCCTAACCCACAAAAGTGTGAGAAATAACAAACTATTGTAGTTGTAAGACACTATGTTTTAGTGAAGTTTCTTATGTAGCAAGAGACAATAAAATTAGGATGGACCATTTGAATTTAGACCCAAAACCTCATAGAATCCTCTGTGGTGGCTGCTTGGAGCTTAGTTCTTGTGTCTGTGCTGTCTTGTCCAGTCTCACTGGTTTTCCTTTTTTTTTTTTTTTCTTCCTTAGGGAGGTAGCATACTCTTGAGGTTCAGAACATGGGATTTGATGACAGACCTAGGATTGGATTCCAGCTTTCTCACACAAAGCTGTATGATTTTGGTCTCTTTATCTGAAAAATGAGTATGTCAGTATTAATTACCTCATAAGGGCGTTGTTAGAATTAAAGGAGACTTAGCATCTAACATCGATTAAGTGATTAGAACAACGTCACTTTAAGTGGTGCCCAGCACTTATTAGCTGTTGTTAATAGTCATCCTGACACTGAATAATTTCTCTAACCTGTATTATTTTATTATTTGATCTTCCTTATTATTTCTACCCAGTGGAGAAAGTTTAGTGAAGCCAGAGATCTGATGACAACAAGGATGACAGGGTCTGCCACCAAAGAACCAGAGCTCTCCTTGGGGAGAGACTTCTGGGCCTGGGGAAATACAGTGAGGTGTCTGCCCTTTCTAAAGCCCTCATTGTGCTACCCTACTCCTTCATTTCCTCTTCCCCGGGCCCAGTAGTCACTGAGAAATCACATGCCCCTAAATACAGCCCAGACCTATTGAGTAATTAAGCCACTCCCATCCCCATTCTAGGCTACTCAACATTGCTTCCAAAATTCCTTATTTCTCTTTTATCGTGAACCAGAAATGCTGGGACAGACAGAAAAACATAGATACAGAGACAGAAATTACATGGGTTATGGAATCAGACAGTTCTGATGTCTAAATCTGGCATAATTTGTAAACAAGAAAATTGCATGAAGACAAAACACCTGTATGGTAAAAAGCCTGGCATGTAGCATAGCTCGCTGCTGATGCTCATTTGATACCAGTTTCCCTGCTTCGCATTAGTCATTCTGGGGCATTAAAAAGGCATTGGCTGCCAGTACCAGCGATGTAGCCATGCAGAATGACATCTTCATTTTACCCTTCTGTGACCCTAGCATCATGAACCATATTTCTGTGACCTCCCTACTCCTCTCCTATGCAACAACTGGCCTGTTTTGACATTACCAAGGCTGGGCCATCCTCTTCCTTATTCTGCTTACCCCCTTCACCATCCCTGTCACCCTGATCACCTTCTGAAGGATGCATTTGCTGAAATCTCAAAGCACAGATCCAACCACCTTTGTCTTTCATCCTACCATCATCTCCCTCTTCTATGGCACCATCATGCTCATATACACTCAGCCAAGCTCTCACAGTCTCAAGGTGAAGGGCTAAACCCTATAGTCCCGCAGCAAGGTGGAGCCAGAACAAGTTATCAGGTTTTGGAGAATACAGCGGTGACTCTAAACCAAGGACAAGCCAAGGGCCAAATACCAGGAGAAGAAGGGTACAATTTAAAAATCTAAGTCAAGATGAGAGAAGCAGTATTGTTAGTGAAGTCAGGGTCAGACTTGAAGTTAACACAACAGGTAGTACTTTTGGGAGAAGCGCAAATATTGGATTCCTTGTCCTTGAGGCCATTGGAGGTAAAAACTGGCTCATGAGGAGCCAGGCTGAGGGTAAAGAGGTTATTTCCAGATCCCTCTGGACTCCTGCTTGCACACAGAGGTTATCTGGAGTTAAGCTTCTTTGGAAGATTCCTCTCATATGCTGGTCCTATCTTGGTCTCTCTCCTCCACATCAGTAAGAAACAGTGGCCAAAGACAGCACTTCTGAGGTCGAAATGAAATCTACTGTTTTCCAACACCTGCTCCATCACCTGTCTCTGTTTTTTATGAGCCTCCACTTCCAGGACCAACACACAGCCATAAGCACATTTGTCACCGGGACAATGCTAAATTATTCCTGCAGAGTCACATTCCCACAGCCTCTGTTCGCCACAGCTATTTGGCTGTGCATCTCACCTCCCCAACTCAACTGTAGCCTCTGTGGCAGGAATCAAACCTCATACTTCACATCATCCCCCACTGAGACTAGCACAGTGCTGAGTGTTATACTTAACCAGGGATTAAGGGATATTTATTTATATATATTTATTTCACTTCTTCCTCTTTGGAGTTTAAGCTTCCAGGCAGCAGATGATAAAAAGAATACCAGTTGTTTTTATTCTGTAAGACTTAGGACTTTAATCAAACATGGCTACTACCTGGCAGAGGTGCTTTCCCAATCATGATAATTAATCGCTAATATTTATTGAACACATGTCACGCGCCAGGCATTCTGTGAAGGACATTGTGCGTACTATTTTATTTAGCTCCCACAGCAATTTTATGAGTAAATTATGCCCATTTCACATTTGAGGAAACCGAGAGTCCAAGAAACTAACTTGTCTAAGGTCATACACAGTTCATGATTGGTAGAACCAGGCCCAGCTGATTTTGAAGTCCATGCGCTACTATAGAGCCTAAAACCTCTTGAGATTTTTTGCACAAAATTATATAGCACATTTACATTTCTAATGTCTCCAAAAAATCCAAAGTGCTTCTCCCATATTTTCCACCAGGGTCCAGCTTTCTATTAATCCCATAAAGCCTTGACTTCTATCAGAAGTTTTCAGTTTCTACACAGCACCTGAAAGGCAACTTGGAACAGGAAAAAAGAAATGGGCTAGAAGAAGCAGAAAGAATCGGAAAATGAAAGGGCCCCTGGTGCTCCTGCCTTGGCCCCACCCCTCTTGCCACCACAGAAAGCCTCAATTCCCTAAATCAGTTGTCCCTTCCTTAGCCTCTTCCCAAGTTCCATCTTAATGCCAGCATGGAGTTTTCTTTGTGAATCACAACAAATGGTGAGACCACTTCTTCCAAGACAAATCCAGGCTAGTTTGTTTCAAGAGTGAACAAGATTTGTTGATTAAATCAAAAATTCGGGACAAGAAGAAATGATGTCACTTATAGTAGCCAACTTTAGCATCGTCTCCAAAGTCAGAGAAGGATTTATTGTCCCAGGACCTCAATTTTTCCTTGTGAAAAAAGGAGGAAATTAGAAAAGATGATCTATGTAGGACACCTTCCGGATCTGACATTCACGTGCAACCTGGACCCTCTTGGCAGCCCCGGTGAACCTGTATAATGACGTGATAAACTCCATTCACAGAAGCAGTCATAACTCTGCTTTTCTTCCCTATCAGCATCATTAGGGAAATAAAGGTGGCCCAAACAGGAAGTAAAATGCCCTCAAAAAACCCTGGGGTAAGAGTAGATTATCAACTGGTAGCTCTTCAAAAGACCGCCATTTGATCCAGCAATCCCACTACTAGGTATTTGCCCAAAGGAAGAAAAGACATTCTATAAAAAAGATACCTGCACTCAAATGTTTATAGCAGCACAATTCACAATTGCAGAGATGTGGAAACAACCCAAGTGCCCATCAATACACGAGTGGATTAATAAAATGTGGTATATGTATACCTTGGAGTACTACTCAGCTATAAAACAATGGTAAACTAATACCTCTTGTATTAACCTGGCTTGAACTAGAGACCATTCTTTTAAGTGACGAATCACAAGGTTGGATAAACAAGCACCACATGTACTCACCATCAAATTGGAACCAATCAATCAACACTTATGTGCACATATGGAAATAACATTCATTGGAAATCAAGCAGGTGGGAGGGGGGAGGAGGAGACGTGTAAATTCACACCTAACAGGTACAATGCACAATATCTGTGGGATGGGCACACTTGTAACTTTGATTCGCATGGTACAAAAGCAATTTATGTAATCAAAGGTTTGTATCCCCATAAAATTCTGAAATTTAAAAAAAAGAAAGATTAAATAAAAGGCCACCAGAAAACTTGTTAATCTGCCAAAGCTATATTTATTAGGCCTACTGTAGTAACAGAGCATATCACCTTGATAGAAACTTAATAGTGTCTCCAAAGGCAGAAGTCAAGAGAAGGTACTATAGGGTATGGGGGTCTGGATTCCACTGGTTTAAGGTGGATCTTTCAAGGTAGGGAAGTAATCAGGACTGGACTAAGTTTGTGACGTTTATAGTTTAAGATTGGCAGGCACAGGAAGGGAAGGTCCTAGAAGCAAATCTTGGTAAGTAAACTATTGTTTGTTGAGCAAATTATTTGTCCAGGTGAATAATCTATTGTCCTGATAGGAGAGCTGTTGGCCCAGAGGAACAAACTGTTTGTTCAGAAAAATTGGCTTGTTTGGATCCCATGAAGCAAATAGCAAGATTATTTATTGCTTTATAGCCTTATCTTCCTAGCTTCCATTTCCTGGAACAATTAGTCAAGTCATATTGCCACAGTAAGTCTCAGTTCTCGGTCCCAATAGTTAAGCTAGGTAGATACGGATGATCTCAACTCTCAAGTTCGATTTATTATTTTTAAAAACCACTGTACTGTTCCCATAGAAATAGAACTTCACTTCCTCCCACCAGTAACACTGTGCCCAGGCTGTAATGTGGGATATTTCTGCCACCTCGCCCCAGAGAGTGAGCAGAGACAATTAATAGGGAAATCTTTTCAGCTGGAAAAGAGTTCACTGCCCTGTATAGAGAGCCTACCCATGCCCTAGAAGGTTAATGAATCATCAGTGCTATGGTTTGAATGTATCTTCAAAAAGAATGTGTTGAAAATTTAATTCTCAAAGCAACAGTGTTGGGAGGTGGGAACGAATGGGAGGTGTTCAATTTCCACCCTCGTGCATGGATTAATGCCAATTATAAAATAATTTGAGGCTGTGAGTTTTATCTCTTGTTCTCTCTCCTACTCTCTCACCACGTGATACCTTCTCCCGTGTTATGACTCAGCAAGAAGGCCCTCACTAGATGAGTCCCCTCGACCTTGGACTTCCTGGCCTCCAGAACTGCAAGAAATAAATTTCTTTTCTTTATGTTATCCAATCTTGATATTCTGTTACAGCAACACAAAATGTACTTAGACAATCAGCATTCCCCTAAAAGATCCAGGACATCCAGAGGAACAGGGGCAGCAGTACAGTACTATGGTAATGTCAGATAACTTTAGGATTTTCTTACTGAGCAGAGACCAGGTCTCCAGCCCCAAATTTCTCTGGCTGTATATAATTTTTAGCAAACACCTTCCGCTCTCTGGGCCTCTTTCCCTATTCCCAAACATTGTGAGCTAGATGTTGCCTTTTCAGCTCCAGCTTTCTGGATTACTTGACATGGCTCCACCAATGTATATCTACACCTTATTTAAAAAGATGCAAAGGCAATAAAGGACATTGGGCTGCTTATATATCCTTTACTTGGGTTTTCCTTCAGATCACGGACCCACACTGCTCAGGTCTATCACAATGCCACAATCACAAGCAAACACTAAAAGCTCCTTCAGATTATTGTCTTTCCCATCTACCACCAGTAGTAAGATGCATAGCCCTTTGCTTCTGCATCTCTCCACTTTCTGGAGGATCCTGCCAGCTGGTCTATCTGGTAGAACATGAATATTTCACTTCAAAGTGAGCTTTTCATGGCAGATTTGCTGGCCAATGTGCCTGAGGGCAGAGAAAAGAAGTACTCCCCTATTACAGACAGGTGTGTTGACTGCTTGCGCTTGTTTGCTAACAAGTAAATTAGTTTGGCAGAGTTTATAAATTGGGAAGAATTTAATCCAAGACTTCCATTCATTGCAACATATCACCTGTCAATCAGGTTTGCAAGAACAAGTTCATATAGAATTTGCCTCTAACAACTAGAACCTTATCATATTAAAAAAAAACAATGATTGCCGTAGGTCAAATAGCTAGATACAGGTTCAGTAAGTGCAAGGAAGCTGCTCCTCAGGGGAGGCAAGAAGAACCCTTACCTGAGAGGCATAGATGATCTGAGTCAAGATAGATGATCTAGAGCTGGGGCCATAATAAGAAAGGAAGAAAATGTCAGGCAGCTGAGGCTGCTGTGTTAAAAAACACCCACATCTCATTGGTTCGCAACAGCAAAAAGTTTATTTCTCACTCATGCTCATATCCATCATGAGTCAGTGATGATCTGCTGCTTTTCATCCCAAGACTCAGAATGATGTAAGAGAAGCCCCTGTACCTTGGACTTTGCTGGTGTCACAGGAGAGGGAAAAGAGAGGAGGTGGGAGACCAGAGGACGGCTGCCAAGGCTTCTATGCTCAGAAGTGGCACAAATCACTTCCATTCATATTGGGCCAGACCAAATAATGTGGCTAAGCTTAGTTTAAATGAGAAAAAAGAATGTATTATCTTCTTATCCAAGAGCTGCAGGGAGGAGGAGCGTTGATTCTTAGGTACCATAGTAAACTACCACAAAGAGGCTGAAAGAGGCTATTGCATATTCATGAGCAGAGGATTGACATTATTTTAAAAAGATGCAACGAACAACTTAGGCAGGTTGGAATGTGGTGGGGGAAGGTGAGTGGACACAGCACTGCTTCACCTCTGCAGGTGGGATTCAGCAGGTCCCTCCCAAGTGAATAAAAGCCGCTCTTACCTGCTGGAAACATGGGTAGCCCAGTCCCTCTTCTACTGAGACTCCCTCCCAGACCAGTAAGGTAGGGACTGAATTTCTTTCACACAAACAAGTTATTTGCCTAACGAGGCCCTTTGCTTTGCCTGGTGATTTCCCCTAGGAAAGTGCCAGCCTCCCCATGGAGGGAACCTTTCTTCCTGCCTTTCTTCCTGCCTGGGAGAAACAGCCTCCCTACACCATGTTCTTACTGGACTTGCCCCTCCCCCCATCTCCCACTCCTCATCTCAGAGGTGTCTATCAGAGAGTCATAACAGGGAAAAGCTAGAAATTTGTATTCTCAACCAATGGAGACCAGTTAAGTAAATGGCGTCTTACACATACACACACACACACCCCAAAATAATATGCAGTCACTAAACATGATGATGTAGGCTATTGTTTATTGACATGGGAAAATGTCCATGACATCCTGTTCAGTGGGAAGGTAAATGGTAGAATGGCTCATAGAATATGACTCTGTGTACAGAAAATTATAATCGTAGGCACACTGAGAGATTTATATCTAAAAGGACACTCACCAACTCCCATTATCTGAGATAATGAGATTTCAGATGACGTTTTACTTTCTTTTTGGTTTTTTCCCATGTTGCTTAAATTTTTTTACAACTAGCATGTGTAATTTTTATAAAGACAGTAAAGCTATTTGGGGAGGATGGAGAATAATGTTTTTTGAGATAGAGAAATGTATTTTCAATATTGCTAAGTGAATTAAGCAATTATGGTAAAATTTTATACATATATCAAAAAATACCATCAATTATGTTTCCCAAGGAAATAACATTCGGAGAAGACACACCTAGATGTTCAAAGTGTTGATTATTGATATCTTCCACATGTCCAATTAGTTTCTGTTGAGACCTAAGGATTAGGTTGACACATCCCTACATACCTCCTGACATGGAGAGCCTTTTGAGCCTCATTAAACTGAAAAAGAAGCCTTCAGGGAATGGCCACTGTAAATGAAGAGGCTCTGTCCTGGTATTGGTGAAGAATCCCTGCTCCTCAGGGGCTCCCAGACACCTGCAGCAAGATCTCTCTGGCATTCCTTAGAGACAATTTGCAGCTCTGGGTCTGCCCCTAGGAGAGCCGGTTACAAATTCCCACCGGCACATTTCTGAACCCAAGGGGCCAGCAGGAAGAACCTCAGATGAATCTTAAGACAGGTGTCTTCCCAGCAACAAAGATTCTAAAAGCTTTGGTACAACAGGCTGGGAAGTGCTCTTGAGAAAGCTGGTCAGAACAATCAGTGAGAAGGGGAGAAAAACACCCCCCCAAAGAGGTCTCAACAGCAAAGCTCATGAGTGGATAGTCTCTGTTCAGCTGCAGGTAAGTGGGCTGAGGGGTGGAATCCCATCACCAATGGGGGCTCAGCCTCCTTTATCCTCCCTTCCTCATACATCATGCTCAAAGTTCATCAAAACTGGTCACCAGGCTGGGCGTAGTGGCTCACGCCTATAATCCTGGCACTCTGGGAGGCCGAGGCGGGAGGATAGCTCAAGGTCAGGAGTTTAAGACCAGCCTGACAAAGAATGAGACCCTGTCTCTACTAAAAATAGAAAGAAATTAGCTGCACAACTAAAAATATATAGAAAAAATTAGCTGGGCATGCTAGGTGGCGCATGCCTGTAGTCCCAGCTACTTGGGAGGCTGAGGCAGAAGGATTGCTTGAGCCCAGGAGTTTGAGGTTACTGTGAGCTAGCCTGATGCCATAGCACTCTAACCCGGGCAACAGAGCAAGACTGTCTCAAAAAAAAAAAAACTGCTCACCAGCGCCAGCACACAAGTGAATGGGAAAACGAAACTGGAGCTCAGAAGCAGCGTGCAGTAAATTGGAAATTAATTTCCTTAAGATTCTGTCCCGGGGCCTCTTGTATTTAACAGCTCACACTCTCCCCAGCACATCCTAACCTCTCTTAGCTTCAACTGCCAGCTCTGTTTTGTACACCAGAGACCTTGGAGTCCACCCTGACACTGCTCTCCTCCTCATGCTGACATCTTCAGCCCAGCTCCTACATCTCTCAAGTTCGCTTACCCCTGGCTGCCTCCACCATCCCCACTCTGGTTTAAGCTACGAATCCTTCCCAGATGACTTCAGCATCTTACCAACCATTCTCCTCCATCCATTGACCTTCTCCAGTCATTTCCCCACAGCTGTATTAGGAGTGATCTTGTCAAAAAGCAAATGGGACCATGTCATTTCCCTGGTGGAAACTCTTTAATGTGGTATCCCATGAAAAAACAAATCCTTTAACACGGTCTAAGGTTCTGGATAACAGTTTCGGCTCTAGAACCTGACCACCTGATTTCAAACTCCAGCTCTGCCACTTCCTAGCTGTGTCGTTGGGCAAGTTACTTAACTTCTTTGTGCCTCAGTTTCCTCATATGTAACAAGCAGATACCAATAGTACCTCCCATAAGGTGGTTGAGGATTAAATGAAATTAAAGGTATTTGGAGCAATGCCTGACACCCACAAGCATTCAGTAAATGTTACAAAGCACTGCCTGCCTGCGAGGCTCAGCCACACCACACACTCCCTCTCTTGGCCCTCTACCTACCCCAGTCTTTATTCAGCTCCTCTTCCCCACAAGCATCCCTCAGACCTCAGGGTCTTTGTGCACTCTGTTCCCATTCTTCCCTCTGTGGAAATATCTTCCTAGGAAAAACCCCCTTGACCTCCCTGAGTCAAATCCCCCAGTCTTAGGCTCATGGCATTGGATATACCTCTACTTCAGAGCCATTGTCCCAGCTGAAATTTTCAATAACTTGTATAATTATTAATGTTTGTCTCTCCCTCTGAGCTTGAAACTCCACAAAAGTGAGCACCTTGTCTGTTTTTTCCTTATCATTGTAGCCTCACCTCCTACCTAGTGCTCAGCATGCAGTAGATGCATAATAAATGTACTTTGAATGACTGAATACATGCCAATGACCCTCAAACCTCCATCTCCTATAGGAAACTCCCTTCTAAGCTTCAGAACAGTGTACCCACCTGTCTCCTGGATCTCTGAGTTTGACTCTGCCAAACTCACCCTATAAGAAGTGGAATTTACTAGAAACTTCCTCAAACGTGTTACCTGTTGTAGTAAATGACACCACTGTTAAGCTGGTTAGCCAAACCAGGAACACCTGGGAGTCACCCCGACCCTCCTTTGGCACACGCATCCAATCAATGAGCAAGCACTGATCAATACATCTTTTAAATATTATTATTTCCTCAATCTGTGTAGCCTTAAACTGAGGGCAAAGATCATGTCTACCTTGATCAGCATTGTGTCTCAGTACTAATAATAGGACTTAAGTATTTGCAAGTAAATAAAACAACACAGTCCTACTCCCTGCCTCCTCTCTGGCTTCCCTCAAATTCATTTTCTCAGCTTAGTCTCACCAAGTCACAGTCCTGCTTAAAACCCTTCAACAGCTCCCCACTTACAGGACTCTGTCTTCACGGCCAGTCTTCCAGAGGCTGGACAGTATTTTCTCTAGTTAACCATGACCAGGACTGATTAACAAATGTTTATTTTGAAAAAGGAAAGAAGAGATCGTGCCTAGATGACCTTGGTGTTATGAAAATTTCAGTTTCTTCTCCCATTCACTAAATCTTTTTCTATCAAAAGAAAAATGATTTATGAAAACAGCTGAGACCACAAACTGCTAACCACTGTACTTTATACAAAAATATTAAAGAATACAAGTTATAGCCCAAACTGGTGAGTTCCCTTCCAGTGCCCAAGAAAGAGCAGAGCCATCAGAGAGAGAAGCATACGTAACCCATCTGTGGTTCTGTAATATATCCATGGGAACAGGAGATCTTCAGAAATTCTCGGGGACCCTCCCATCTTCAGGTGGCCTCTACTTTCATACACCTCCCCTCTTCTGACCTTGGTAAGCCCCCTCTCTTCTGTTGCATCAGAGCACCTCAACATTCAGCCCACGTGCATTCTCATTTCCATGGCAGCCCCGTGCGAAAGTCTCAGCAGGGGAACTGGAGGAAGTTGCCCTCCTGGTCCTCCAACCAGGAATTATTTCCAGGGATCCAGAGTCCTCCAAATCTTCCTCACACTCCATCGTTACATCCAACTCACCCCTTAACACAATGATTTTAGTTGGCTAGAAAGTTGCAAGCCCAGCTCATGGAACCATCAAAGAGAAAGGCTAAGCGAACTGCCCCTGCCAATTTCCTTCTTGTTTTCTCTCTGCTCAGGTCTTTAAGGACCACAATACGTAGTATCTCTCTTCCCCATGCAAATTCTGAGCCAATTAAGAGATAAGATGTGACATCAAGGTGGATAAGGGGGCAAAATATCACCTGCATCACTAATGAAACTTGGTAATGCAGAACATGATTCATACCTGTGGATGAGTGATCTTCCTCAAACTGAACCCCACAGACTGAACGACCCAGTTTTAAGACCTACATTACAGAGGAGCAGAAGAGAGCAGAACCTGTGCTTCCGACAGGCAAAGAAGACGGCAGAGCAGAACAATAGACACCCAATCCCTTATCCCAACTCACTGACCACATCAGGCACTCCTTCGAAAGAGAAGGGGCAGGAATGTTACACAATGGGTATCTTTCTATAGGGAGGGAAACATCACGAGTGAACAGGCATCCTCTCTGGTGCCCTCCAAAACTAAAATCTGCACATACTGTTAACATTTCAAGAGGCCAGGAGTCGTCCGTAAGATACTGATAGCACAAAGCCACGTCACCAGCTTTGATTAGAGGCCACCTCTTTCTAGATATGCCGGGATGCTCTAAAAGAGGCTCTTCCTTATTCCTCCTTCCTTCCCAACCTCTCTCAGACCGTACAGAATTCCGAACACTTAACAACCGGTACACCACAGGCCCTGATCAGTCAGAGCAGACACCAAATCAGAGGAGACGGCGGCCGGTACGCTATAGAAGAGCTTATCCTCTGAAGAGCTGCCTTAGCTACTTGAAAACCTGGATGATGAGAAGGCTGAGAGGTGAATTCTTGAGAGCATGATGATGACTGCAAGATGCTCCATGGACAGGAGATTCCCTCTGGGGAGCTTAAAAGAATAAACTCTTTGACCTTTGCTCTCTGGGTAGAGATCTCCACCTCCACTTCTGCCTTAAGAACCGTGTTCTTTGCTGGACCTCAAGGCCACAAGTCTGGCATGTTCTACTGCCTTTGGTTGTTCCTAGCTAAAACACAAGCCCTTGGTTCTTTGCCATGGTTTTGTCAGGCTGGAGTTTCCATATTTTCTGTAGCTACCTGTTCTCACTGACAAATATTTTTCTTTTTAGCAGTGAACAAAGACACAGACTTTATAGTCTTTTATTTCATTTTCTTTCCATGGATTATTAGCTCAGTAAATAGAGGGAGATTAGTGAAGCCCCATCTTCTGACAATGGCTCAAGAGGTCTTTATCAAAGCACTGCATACTCACTAGGCAGAAGGATCCCTAGCTGGGTGTATTCGTTTTCTATGGCTGCTGTGACAAATTACCACAAACTTTGTGGCTTAAAGCAAGAGAAATCTGTTCTCTCACAGTTCTGGAGGCTAAAAGTCTGACATGAAGATGTGACAGGCCCATGCTCCCTCTGTAGTCTCTGGGACAAGTTCCTCTCATGCCTCTACCTGCTTCTGGAAGCACAGGCATTCCTTGGCTTGTGGCAGCCTGACTCCAATCCCTACCCCGTCTTCACACGACCTTCTCCCTTTGTATCTGTCTCTTCACGTTATATTCTCCTCACTTTGCCTCTGGTGTTCTAATAAGGACACCAATCACGTTGGAGTTGGACCCACCCCAATCAAGTATGACCTCATCTTAACTTGATTACAGCTTCGAAGACCCTATTTCCAAATAAGGTCAAATTCACAGGTACCAGGGGTTAAGGTTCCAACATATCTTCTTGGGAAATACAGTTCAACCCACAACACTGGGAGAAATGACTGCTCTGCTGAGTCACCTCACATTCTGATGATTTGCAGCATCTGATGTTCGTGGCCTTGGGGACTGGCACTATTGGAGTCTTTGCACCCAAATATAACCCAAACTGATCTTTTCATTTATTCCCTCTATGAGACAACACACCAAGCCTCCAATGCCCACTACTGATGCTGGTTCTCCATAGAACAGGAAATTTAGGGACAGAAAATGATTCTAACTACATAATGAGGATCTGATTACTGGAACAGACTGAGTTCTAATCCCACTTTTCTTATGTATCTTGGGCAAATTGGTAATCTCATTAAATATAAATGGGCATGAGATTTAAATCAGAAAGTATGTATGAAGTTTAAATAGCTCACACATGGCTCACAGTAGGTGCTCAATTTGTACCAATTTCTCCTCCCACTTCCCCTAGCACCGCCCACTCTGGGGGCATTACAAGGGCTCTGGGCACTGACCCTGACTCTAGGATACACATCTCTTCTGGTATCTTTGCAGTGACATGTGCACCATGGTGGGGAACTGCACCCAAGTCACCTGGTTCCTCCTGCTGGGGCTCACAGAGCAGGAGGAGCTCCAGGGTGTCCTCTTTGTGCTCTTCCTGCTCATCTACTGTATCACCCTCCTGGGCAACCTGGGCATGATCGCCCTGATCCACGCAGACCCGCAACTCCACACACCCATGTACTTCTTCCTGAGCGTCCTCTCCTTCATAGACTCTTCTTTTTCCACAGTGGACACCCCCAGGCTTCTGGAGAGCTTCCTCACCTCAAGCCAGGACATCTCCTTTGCAGGCTGTATGGTCCAGATGGCCCTCATGACCCTCCATGGCACTGCTGAGTGCCTGCTCCTGGCCATCATGGCCTATGACCGTTTCACAGCCATCTGCCACCCTCTCCTCTACCACACCATTATGTCCCAACGTCTGTGCATCCTGCTGGTGGCAGCCACCTATACTGCTGCTGCAGCAAATTCAGCCTTGCTAACTGGATGCATCTTCAGGCTGCCCTACTGTGGCCCCAACATCATTAACCACTACTTCTGTGACATTCCCCCTGTGCTCCGTCTTGCCTGTGCCGATACTATGCAGGTTGAAGCCATCATCTTCTCCTCGTCTGCCTTGCTCATCCTCTTCACCATCATGGTTATCCTGCTCTCCTATGCCTTCATCCTGGTGACCATCTGCAGGATGCACTCCCTGGAGGCCCAGGGCAAAGCACTCTCCACCTGTGCCTCCCACCTCACCATCATCTGCCTCTTCTATGGCACCATCACCTTCATGTATGCTCAGCCAAGCTCTCACAATTCCATGGAACAAAACAAGGTCGTGTCTGTCATCTACACTGTGGTCATCCCCATGCTGAACCCTCTGATCTACAGCCTGAGGAATAAAGACGTCAAACATGCTTTAAAAAGGAGATGTCGTGGCAAGCTGCCTTCCTAACAAGTGTGGCGCATGCTATCCCAAGCCATAACATGGCAGCCCCAACACAAAGCATGGACAATATTAACACTTAGAGCAAAATATGTGCCAACACTATTTTAAAGACTTTACACATATTGGCTCATTTAATCTTCACAATAAGTGTATGAAATGGGAACTATACTTATCCCTTAGGAATCTGAGGCACAGAGAAGCTGAGAAACTTGCTCCATTTTCCCAAGTGCAAACTAGACAGGCACACCCATCTCAACCAGTTAGTGTTAGACTTCTACAAGGTGTGGAAGTGGCTCACAGAGGGTCTGACATAAACAATTGTTCACAAATCATTCGTTTCCTTTCTTTCCTGGGGAAACCACTCCATAAGATCAAATATTCTTATACATCAAAGTTTTTTAAGGATGAGACCATTTCATGTAGCTCTGATATTATAAAGCATTTTATTGAATCATGAGAAAGTTCTTCCCTTTCTAATTCTCTTTTTTTTAACTCTTCTGATTTTGTCAAGTTGAAGTCTCCATTTGGGACTAGTTTGACTTTAAACCTTCCCTAATTTTGTCCCCTTTTTTAACACAGAGACCAAGCCTTAGCACTGAACAGTAATAAGCTAGGGTTTAATAATTTTTTGTTGTTTTCATTTTTATTTATTTTTATGTTATATTTTATTTATGATTCTGATTTTTAAAGTTTTTAAATAAACAATTGTTTAGAACAGGTCAATATTTAGAAAAATCACAATACAGGTGATATACTGGAAAATATCACAAAGGAGGTAAAAAATGACTTCAGGAACACATATAGATAATTCACATTTTTCAAAACATTTTCACATTCATTATTTTATTTGAGCTTTACCCAATACTTTAAGATAGGTAAGCCAGGTGTTATTTTTCCACACTTTACAGATAAACAAAGAAAAAAAAGAATCTGAGCGGTTTACTGACTAGCTCTAAGTCTTACTGGAAGGCCATGAAATAGCTCAGAACAGAAAACCCTGGGGTCCTGAATCATGGTGGAATCCCACACACACAGTTCTCAAGTTCACTTCAGAAAACATGAGAGTTCTTTATCTTCTTGTATTGTGAAGCAAATGGTGTCCCCCAAAATTCATATGCTGAAGCCCTAACCCCCCAGTTCCTCCAAATGTGATGGTATTTGAAGATAGGGCCTTTAAAAAGAGGTGATTAAGTTAAAATGAGACCATTAGGTGGGCCCCAATCCAATCCGACTGGTGTTCTTCTAAGAAGACGAAATCCAGACACACAAAGAGATGCCAAAGATCATCACGTGGAGCAAAGCCCATGTGAGGGCACAGGGAGAAAGCGGCCAACTGCAAGATAAGGAAAGAGGCCTCAGAAGAAACCAACCCTGCCAACACCTTGAACAGGCACTTCCAGCCTCCAGAACTGTGAGAAAATAAATTTCTGTTGTTGAAGCCACACGATCTGTGTTATTTAGCTGAACTTGCTAACACAGCTACACAGCTTCCATGCTCAAGGATGCCTCTTTTTTGTGTGTGTAGAGACAGGGTCTTGCTCTTGTTCAGGCTGGTCACAAACTCCTGAGTTCAAGTGATCCTCCCACCTTGGCCTCTCAGAGTGCTAAGATTACAGGCATGAGCCACCACACCTGGCCTCAAGGCTGCCTCTTGATGCAACATGATTGCTGAAGCTCTAGCCATCAGTTCAGTGTTTAAAGAAGAAAGCTGGAGGAATGAGAGAAAATTGCCAGCTATCTGTTCCCTTTTGGTAGCTGCTATGGTTTGAATGCCTCCCCCAAAACTCATGTTGAAATTTAATTGCCATAGTGATAGTATTAAGAATTGGGACTGTAAAGAGGTGGTTAGGCCATGAGGGCTCTGCCCTTATGGAGGGAGAGAATTCATGATGAAAGCAGCTGCCACCATCTCATTCCCCATTTGCTCTTGTTCACCCTCTTTGCCTTTCAGCCTTCCACTGAGGGATGATGCAGCAAGAAGAACCGCATGAGATGCAGCCTCTTGGCTTTGGACTTCCCAGCCTCCAGAACCATAAGAAATATATTTCTTTTTTTTATAAATTGCCCAGTCTGTGGTATTCTGTTACATAGCACAAAACACACAAAGACAGGCCGGGCGCGGTGGCCTACGCCTGTAATCCTAGCACTCTGGGAGGCCGAGGCGGGCGGATCGTTCTGAGCTCAGGAGTTCGAGACTAGCCTGAGCAAGAGCGAGACCCTGTCTCTACCAAAAATAGAAAGAGATTTATTGGACAGCTAAAAATATATATAGAAAATATTAGCCGGGCATGGTGGCGCATGCCTGTAGTCCCAGCTACTCGGGAGGCTGAGACAGTAGGATCGCTTGAGCCCAGGAGTTTGAGGTTGCTGTGAGCTAGGCTGATGCCACGGCACTCGCCCCAGGCAAGAGAGTGAGAC
>CAUYSK010128365.1:0-19782 GCA_963575035.1 Avahi laniger
ATGGGAATCTAATGCCTGACGATCCGAGGTGGAGCTGGGGCGGAGATGCCAGCACTGGGGAGCGGCTGCGAATACAGATCATCACTAGCAGAGAGCTTTGACTGCACAGTAAATGGGATGCGCTTGAATCATCCTGAAACCATCTCCCCTGACTGCACCCCCACCCCCGTCAGTGGGAAAACTGTCTTCCGAAATAGTTGAAGTAACATCGACCACACGTGCAACCGTTCTCTGCTTGTTGCATTTGTCCTTTTTTCTTTGTCTTTCCTCTGCTTTTTCTGCCTTTTCTGGTTTTAACTGAGCAATTTATTATATAACTTAATTTCATCTCCTTTCTTAGCATATCAATTCTACTCTTTCTAAAGGTTGTTCTGGAGTTTGAAAACATGTTGTTAAATGTTTGAAATTCACCTTCCAGTGACGCCCTGCGGCCTCCCATGCAGTGTGGTTACGTCCGGATTCCAGCGTCCCACCACATGCGGCAATGTGTCCTATACTCTGATCACCCGATACACTGTTGTTATTGTTTCAAGCAAAAAGTTATCTTTTAGATAAATTAAGAATAAAAAGTACAAGCCTTTATTAAGCCTTCCTTTATTCCTCCTGGCAGGTCCTTCCCTCACGGAGACCCAATGCTCTGACTCTCACTGCTTTCCTTTTCTCTGAACTATTTCTTTGAACCTTCCTGGCACGGGTCTGTCGGCGTGAATGCCCATTGTGTTTGTTCTAGAAGGTTTTCTCGTGCACTTTTGGGGGATAAATTTCCTGGATAGCGGTTGTATTTTTTTTTCTTTCACCACTTTAAAAACTTCACTCCACTCTTGTCTTTCCTTCATGGTCTCTGACGAGAAGTTTCTATAATTCTTGACCTGTTCCTCCACAGCTCTGCCCCCCAGGTGTTTTCAACATTGTCTTTTTTCCTGCAGGTGTATTTATTGTTGCTGTTCTTGGTTTGTTTTTAAGTTCTCTTTAAAATATCTTGCTTGCTGGTTTCTGAAGCCATGTTGATTTAGTCTGCTTGGGCAGCCACGACAGAACCACCCCAGACAGGGCCGCTGGAAAGACAGAACTTTGTCTTCTCACAGTTCTGGGTCTGGAAGTTCGAGAGGAGCTGCCAGGCTTGGTTTCCTGTGAGATCTCTGTCCTGGGCTTGCAGACGGCCACCGTCTCACCACCTGCTCACACACCCATCCTTTTGCGCACATGTGCCCGTGGCGTCTCCTTTGTGCGTCCAAATTTCCTCTGCTTATGGGGCACCAGTTAGAAGGGGTTAGGACCCACCTAACAGTCTCTTTGTATCTTCATCGTCTCTTTAAAGCTCCATCTCCAAATATCATCACAATTATGACTTCATCATATAACTATTGGGGAAACAAAATTCAGCCCATAGCATGTGGTTTGGTGTCTGCCATGAATTTTGGAATGTTCTCAGCCATTATTATTTCAATACTTCTTCTGGTTCATTCTCTCTTTCTGGCATTCCATTTATATGTACGTTGTGTCTTTGGATCTGTTCCACAGATTTTTGATATTCCCCTCTCCCCCACCCATTCTTATTATATCTTTGCATTTTAGTTTGAGAAGTTTCTGTTGACCTATATTCAAGTTCAATGATGCTTTTTTCAACTGTGTCTACCAAGGAGCCCACTAAAAATATTCTTTATGTCTGTACTGTATTTTTTATTTCCAACATGTCATTTTAATTTTTAAGAGTTTCCATCTCCCTTCTTACATTACCCATTTGTTTTTGCATGTCATCTAGTTTTTATCAGAGCCTGTAAGACATTAATTATAGTTATTTAAATTTCCTACCTGAAATTTCCAACTTTTTGTCATATCTGAATCTATGTCTCACGATTATTTTGTTTCTTCAAACTGTATTTTTATTGTCTTTGACATGCCTTGTAATTTTTTTTGTTGAAAGTTAGAAAGACAAATCATAGTAATCGAGGTAATTTGGCCTTTAATTTCAGGATTTATGTTAATTGGCTAAGAGTTAGACTCTGTGTCCTGTTTGCTTAGCTGTAGTTGTTAGAGGTTTACGGCTCCTCCAGAGTCCTGTTTGTGTGTCCTCCCTGGGCTCGGGCTTCCCTAGGTAGCCTCTTCAGAGAATGTCTTATGTCGACCTCCCCTGTTGTCTTAGGGTTTCCCTAAATGCTCCTTCTTAAGGAGAGTCTGTGCCTTGCAGCTCTTTCAGCTACAATCCACTGGTATCACCTCGGAGTGTTTTTGCTTTGGTGATATTATCTCAGGGTGTTCCATAATCCTGCAGGTGAGTGTCAGGATCTCAGTGATAACTCTGTACCAAGCAGCTGAGATAGCATCTCCACATACATGTAAAATACACACCTCAAGCTTAATGCAGACAAAATAAAACTTTGATTATTGTTAACCCATGCTCACTTTTTTAAAATACTGGTCTTCCTCAGCTTAGTAAACATCTAATTTTGTACCAACTGCTCAAGCCTAACATCTAGGAGTCGTCACTAACTCTCCATCCCTCGATGGCCCACGCGGTCTTTTGATCCAGCACCTTGACTTTGCTCCAGAATATCCTGAGTCTCTCACCGCCTCCGTCTCCAGTGCTACAACCTCAGCACCGTCACCATCACCCTTACTTCGCGATAGATTTGGCCTCCAGACTCCCTTCCCCTCTTTCTCCCTCCACCCTTTGACCAGAGAGCAGCCAGATGGCATCTTAAAGTTCCCTGGTTAGACTTACCCAATGGCTGTCCGCAACACTTAAAATCCGAATTTCCTGCTTTCCTGAGTTCTCAAAGGGAGGATATATGAAGCTACAAAGCTGAGTAACGTAAATATCGAAATCTGGTAAACGAGATGTCGTCACAAGAGCAGCAACAACCCCAACAATGACAACTGATTTGTATTTTTATAGCACTTTCTAGTTCACAGAAGTCTCCCTCTGGCCTCGTCTCCCCACTGAAGCTAAGTGTTGTGCTCTGTCCCGGGAACTCCCCCGCCCCACACCTCCTTAGGCGTCCGCTCACGCTGCCTGCAGCTGCTGGCGTAAGCTGCTGTCTGTCCTCCCAGACAGGGCGTCGTTCAAGGCAGTGGCCATGTCTGTCTAATCATTTCATCTTTGTAAACCTGACACGGTTTCTCAGTATATACATTTTTAATTAATAGACTTAATTTTTCAGAATTACAGAAACATCAGACAGTACAGCATCCTCACACGTGCCCCTCCTTGCATACTTCTCTGTTCGTAATGTCCTGCGTTGGTGTGCTGTACTTGTTACAATTAATGAGCCAATATTGACAAATTATCATTAACTGAATCCATAGTTTTCATTCAGGTTCACTCTGTGCTGCATGTAAACGTCTTTGGGTTTTAAATGCGTGAGGACATGTCCCCACCAACACTGTATCATTCAGTGCAGTTTCTCCATAAGAAAAGTCCTTTTACCTGGAGACGTCGTGGGTGCTTCCAGTTTGGAGCGATTATGAAGAAAACTGCTGCGGTCACGTGAGGGTTTTGTTTTTCTAAGACACGATTCCTAGTAGTATGGTGAGAGTGTGTCTGATGTGTGAGAACCGTGGTAAGGACTGCTGGCTGTCCTCCCGAGTGGCGGTACCAGCTTGCATTTCACAGCAATTAACGAGAGTTCTCTTACTCCACACCCTCATCAGCACTTATTATTGTCAGTTGGATTTTAGCCATTCTAATAGGTGGGCAGTAGTATTCATCGTTGTTTTAATCTGCAATTCCCTGATGACATGGGACACTGAGCATCTTTGCAATACACTTACTTGCCATTTGTGTACCTCCCATGGTGAGACATCTGTTCAGATCTTTTGTTCATTTTTTAAATTGGGTTTGTTTTCTTATTGCCGAGTCTAACAGTTTTGAAAAATTGAGTGTAACAATCTCTTTATGTATTTAAAATACAAGTCCTTCCTCAGACACGTGTTTTGCAACAATTATTTCCCAGGCTGTGGCTTGACTTTTCTTTCTCCAAATAGTATCTTTTTCAGAGAAGTTTCAAATTTCAATGAAATCCAACATATCAATTTTTCTTTCATGAATTGTACTTTTGGCGTTGTATCTGAAAAGTCATCTCCAAGCCCAGACTCAGCTGGATTTTCTCCCATACTGTCTTCTAGAAGGTTTGTAGTTTTGTGTTCTACCCTTGGATCTGTGATCCACTGTGAGTTAGTTTCTGTGAATGATGTGGGTCTGTGTCTAAATTCTTTTTCTTTCTTTTGCATGTAGGTGTCTAGTTGCTGCAGTCATTCCTCTTTGAAATGCTTTTGCTTCCTTGTCAAAGGTCAGTTTCCTGTATTGGTGTGGGGTATTTCTGGGCTCCCCATCCTGCTCCATCCATCTATTTGTCTCTGGTTTCTTTAACGCTCTTGTGGCCACTGCAGCTTTATATTGCGTCTTGGAGTTGGGTGGTGTCAGTCCTCCGGCTGTGTCTTCTTCAGTTTTGTGTTAACCATGTTGGGTTTTTGGCATCTCCATATAGAATCGAGAACCCGTTTATAGCTATCTGCAAAGTAACAGGCTAGAATTTTGAGGGGCACTGCACTGAATCTATACACAAAGGTGAGAAAAATTGACACGTGAACAGTATTGGGACCTCCTGTCCCTGAAGATGGAACGTATCTCCATTTACTTTGGCCTCCTGGATTTTTTTCACAAGAGGTTTCTTCCTCACATACATCCTATACAAATGTAGTTAGATTTATACCTAACTATTTCATCGTTGGGTGCTAATGTAAATGCTGTTTTTAATTTCAGATTGCAGCTGTTCACTGCTCATAGACAGCATATACAGGAAAGCAATTGCCTTTTGCATATTGACCTTGGACCCTGCAACTTTGTTTTACTGCTTCTAAGTTCCGAGAGGGCGGTGTGTGTGTGTTCATTTAGCATTTTCTGTGTAGGCGGTAGTGTCACCTGTAAAAAGACCTCTTTATTTCTTCTTTCCGAATCCGGTCACCTTTTTTTTTTCTTGTCTTATTGCGCTAACGAGCACCCTCACTACTCTAGCGAGGAGGAGTGGTGACGAACCGGACCTGCCAACTGGCCTGGGCACAGAGTTGCTCCCAATACTCCTTTATCACTCTGACAGCGTCCGTAGGATCAGTACTGATGCCCTTTCCTTCCTCTCTGATGTTACCAATTTGCCTGTCTTTATTTCCTGGTTAGCCTGGCTAGGGCTTTATCACTCTTTTCAAAGAACCAGCTTTTAGTGTCATTGATTTTTTTTCTCTATTGATTTTCTATTTGAAATTTTATTGATTTCTGCACTAATTTTATTTGTCTTTTCTTCTGTTTACTTTAATTTGCTCTTCTTTTTAGAGCTTCCTAAAGTGGAAACGTAGATGATTGTTTGAGACATCATTTTCAAATATACGCATTTGGTGCTATAAATTCCCTCTAAGCGCTGCCTTCGTTCCATCTCACAAACTTTGATAGGTTGCATTTTCATTTCCTTCCAAATATTTTAAAATTTCTCTTGAGATTTTTTTGACAAGTGTTATTTAGCAGCATGTTGTTCAATCTCCAAATATTTTGAGATTTTCCAGCAAACTCTGTTATTGATTTCAAGTTTAATTCCATTGTGGTCCCAAAGCAAACTTTCTATGATTTACATCCTTTCAAATTTGCTAAGGTGCATTTTACGGCCCAGAATGTCTATCTTGGTTGATGTCCCCTGTGAGCTTGAGAAGAACGCGTGTTTGGCTATTGTTGGGCGCAGAGTTCTATAAATGTCAGTTAGAGCCAGCTGATTGATGGCGCTGTTTAGTTCAGCTACGTGCTTACGATTTGTGCCTGGTGGGTCTGCCAGCTACTGGCAGAGGGGTGCTGAAGTCTCCAGCTTTGATAGTGGCTTCGCCTATTTCCCCTTGCAATTCTATAAGCTTTTCCTGTTGTATTCTGATGTGCTGTTGTTAGGTGTAAACACATCAGAGATTTTTGTGTATTTGTGGAAAATTGGCCCCTTTATCATTACAGAATGTCTCTCTTTATCTGCGATATTTTTTTCCTATTCTTACATCTGCTCTGCCCAAACTTAATGTAGCCACGCAGGCTGTCTTTTCAAAAGTGTCGGCATGGTCTAGTTTTCTCCATCCCTCTACTTTTCATATATCTGTGTCTTTATAGTTAAAGTTGGTTTCTTGTAGGTAACATATAGTTGGGTGTTATTTTTTGAATCCACTCTGACAGTACCTGATTTGTAATTAGTGTAGTCAGACTATTCATAGTTAAAGTGAATGTTGATATCGCTGCGTTGACATCTTTACCATGCTTGTGACAGTTCTTATTCATTACACTTGCCCTTTGTTTGTTTTTAGTCTTTCCCTCTTTTTCTGCCTTTTCTGGTTTTAATTAAACATTTTCTATTATCTCATTTTTTGTCTTTTGTTAGTATATCATTATGTTCTTTTTTTAAAAAAAACTGGTTTCTCTAAAGTTTTCAATATACATTTATTGCTAATCTAAGTCCACCTTCAAAGGACATGGTGTCACCTTGTGGGTAAAGCATAGGCTCCTTGACACACAGCGTTCCAGATCCCTCCAGTTCCTCATGACGCTGCTGTAGCTGTCTCATTTGTCCGCATGCTGTCTCATGTGACCACCCAGTGCGCCGCTGCCACGATCACTTTGACAGTGATCTGTTAAACAGACTAAGGATAAAAACCCCCAGGATATTCTACTTTACCTTTATTCTTGCTCAGATACCCTTCGTTTCTTTATGCAGATCTGCGTTTCAGATCAACGTAATTTTCTTTCTCTCTAAAGAATGTCTCTTACATTTATTAAAAAGTACGTCCATCGTTGAAAAACTCCCTTAATTTTCGTTTGTCTGAAAAATGTCTCTTCTGCACTTTGGAAGGACATTAGTGCTAAATACAGAAATCTGGGCTGGCGGGTTCTGCTTTCAGGGCTTTAACTATTTCACGGCAATCGCGTCCTGCCCTCACTGCCTGATGAGGAGACGGGTGCAAACCTTACCCTGCGCCTCTGTGGGCAAGGTTTTCCCTTGTGGATTTGCTCTTCCCCACCCCCAGGTTTATTTAAAGACTTTCTCTTTTGTTTCCTGCCGTTTGAAGACAGTAAGTCTCGGTGTACATTTTTGGTGTTTATCCTGCTTGCTGTTCTCTGAGCTTCCTGGATCTGTGGTTTGGTGTCTGTCATTACTTCTGGAAATTTCTCAGCCACACTTATTTCAAATTTTTCTTATTCTCTAACCTCTCTTTCTCATCTTTCTGTTATTCCCGTTACACACACGCAGCTCCTTTCGTGATTGTGCCACAGTTCTCGGATATTCTGTTTCATTCACACGTTTTTCTCTGTGTGTTTTAGTTCGTGAAGTGTTTATTGACACAGGTTCGACCTCGTGAATCCTTTCTTTGATCAGGTCCAGTCTGTCCAAATAGCCCGTCAAAGACGTTTCTTCAATTTCTGGGAAAGTGCCTTTGATTTTTATCATTTCCTTTTGATTATTTCTTAGAGTTTTTACCTCTGCTTATATTCCCGTCTTCCTTGCTCACTCATACGTCTGACAAAGGGCCTTTGTCTTACCCAACACAGTTATTCTAAATCCCCGTCTGATAATCCAGCGACTATGCTACGCTGAGTTGGGTCTGGTGCTCTGTCTCCCTGTGCTGTGTTTTCCATGCCTCTCGCATGCCTTGCAGTTTTTTGTTTAAAGCTGGAAATGATGTATCTGCCAATAGGAACTGAAGTTTCTAGGCCTTTAGCATAAGATATCATGTTAATCTGCCAAGGAGCTGGGTCGTGTCTAGTGTCTGCTGATGTGCTAGAGGCCTGAGGTTCCTTGTTTGTTCTCCTGTTGTCTTTGGGCCTACCTAGGGACTCCTTCTTAAATAGAGTCAGTATTTTGCAACTCTCTCGGTTGAAACATCCTGCTATTATCTTGGAACCCTATTGGTGGGCAGGAGAAGTGTTCTATAATATTATGATTAAATTTTAGTTTTTCGTGGGCCTAAGTATAGTCTTTTCATTCTTCCCTTAGCAAGACTGCAAGGCTTGAGGTCAGATAAAATAGTTTTCTGCTCTGGTAGGATACTTTCCCTTGGGGGCCGGCTTTTGTTACTGAGAACAGAACCCTCCGGGCACACTGCAAAGTGGTTACTTTCCTGCTTTGCTTCTCTGATGCATGGAGTCATTTTCCACCGTTTTCCGATCTTTGCCCTGAGAGCCGCGGGGCTCTGGAGGTGAACTCCACGAAGTCCTGGGTGCCCAGGAGCTTTTAACTCTGCAGCGAGTTCACGCTTGGTCCCCAGCAACGCACTGGTCGTCAGTTAAGTGTCTCCACAAGCTCCTGGTCCAGCGGCTTATGCACCCTGCAAGCTAATCTCAGCTGTGCTTCTCTGTGTCTGTCTGTCTGTCTCTGTGACTGTCCAGGTGGGAGATTGCCCTGGACCTCGGTGCTCTGACAGATGGAGTGAAGTTGTTGATTTTCACTGTGCTCAATGCTTTTCCTAGTTGTGAACTTGGGAATGATGACCTCTAAGCTTTTTGTGTTGGAGACAAAACCAGAATTCTCTTGATATAATTTAAAGACATGGAACAGAATCACGCCAGCCCTCTGTTAGGAGGAGGGAGAGGCTGAAGACCAGTGCCGGGCTCCTCGATGGTGCGGTGCCTTCTGCCCTCATTCCTCCCTGGCCTGATGGAGGGGTCAGGGCAGACTGGGACGTAGGGAGCACATGTGTCCTGCGCTGGCTGGCTACAGCGTGGCTGTTAAAGCTTACTCTAGGCGCGATCCCGTCCCAGGGAGTCCTCCGCTGAGCCAAGCACCAGCCCTAATTAAAGGCCATGGATTTGTCTGGACCATGTGTACGTGACTTAGTGGGTACGCTGGGAAGTGGATGAGTTCAGGAAATCTCTTCAAGGCCCACCAGATGAGGTCGGCAGGTGTATTGCAGGTGCGCACGCGGAGAGGAAGCCTTGAGCTGAGGGTCGTGAGGTTGAGCTCAACAGCCAGCCCCTGAATGGTGGTGTCGGTCCACCCGCCCCTCACCCGCCCCTTCCTGGTCACCTCCCACCTCCCCGCTGCCTCCCAGAGCAGAAGAGCCCCAACCAGCCCTGAGGGGCCTCCGCGTGGCTGTCCCTGCGGCTCCTGTCATCCCACTTGCTGTCCTGGCCAGCAGCCAGGGAGACCTTAGGGAGAAGAGGTGGGTGGTGCTGCTCACCCCGCTCCAGACCTCAGACACTTCCCACGTTCCCCAATAAACCCGAAGCCCCTCCCTGGGCCGTGAGCCCAGGCTGGCCCTTCCCCTGCGCTCACGCCCACGACCCTCCTCTCTCCCGTGGCCTCCCTGCCTCTCAGACTGGACACTCGTGCCCCAGGTGGGCCCCCCACCGACCCCCCGGTGCTCTGCTCCCACAGCCCTCTGCGGGCAGGGAGCCCTGTCCTCCTGCCTCCCCGAGCCAAGTGTCATCGTGCCCACCAGTCCCACCTCTCTCTACCTTTCTCCTGCTAAATCGCCCTGCTGGGACCACCCGCCTCATCTGCGAATGCTGTGAAGTTGTGAACATGGGCTTGAATCCACGACAGACATCAGGAGGCATGACGCTGAGGATGCGTCCTCTCAGCTGGGGACTGTGTGACCGCAAGCGCGGAGCGGGCCTGCTCCCTAAAGTCACGTTTCTTGTTCTCTCACGTATCGTCTCCTCTTTTCCTTCTGAAAATGAACGTCTATGCCGCGCACCTCTGCCCGTCTCACCCCTGAGCGGCGTCCAGCCCGGCACAGGCCCTCGGGACCGTTTGCGGGCGAGTGAAGGCAGCTGGGACGCTGCCGTCCCCAGCAGCCAGAGCGGAGGGGGGACGAGAGCCCAGGCCGGGCTGCGGGGCCTGCGGCTGCCGTGAGACGCGCCGTGGGGGCAGGGAGTCGGGAAGAATGTTAAACCAATAAAACCCTCTTTTACATTTGCGGCTGTAAAACTTTATAGAGATTTCTCAACACACGACGTGAATAATAACCAGGCTTTCCTTTCAGTAACTGCCAAAACCACAACCCCTGTGAGGCCCTTTGCAAGCAGGATAATCTCTGGGCGCCCGGCCCCGGGCAGGAGGCCGAGGGGAAGGAGCGCAGCGTCCAGCGGGCCTGGGAACCGAGCGCCCGCCACCCTCCCGCGGGCCAGGCCCCAGCCGGCGTGAGGCCCAGTCCACAGCACCTCCAGCGGCGGGAGTGAAATTGCTCTGGCCCGTTCTAGCACTTTCTCTCCCCCTGGTGACCAGCCTTGGGTGGATCCTGGGTGATCTCATGCCTCCTGTGGGTCCGGTTCTGCTACCCTTTGGCCGGGGGTGTTGGCAGCCCCCTCCCCGCCGGATCTGGGGCCCAGTTATCTAGGCTGCCTGAGGAGGGAGGGGCGGTGCAGCTCAGCGCAATGGGGCCTGTCGCAGGCCACGCCGAGAGAGAGGCACACGCTCGCCCCGAGCCGATGTGTGACTGGCCTGAGGACACTTCCCGGGTAGAGTCTGAAACGTCATTTCCCACGGCCATCGATGCGGGTCCCCAGAGAATCTGGGCGATGGTTACGACCTTCTGTGATGACCCCACTGGACTACGAGCTCCTTGGCGACGAGGCCCGGCTTGTGTTCCTTAGAACCCAGTACACCCCAGGCCACAGAAAAGGCCCTTCAGGAACACACACTGGAGAGGGACAAGCCGCGACCCGCTGGTCGGAGACTTGGTGGAGACAGAGGCAGCCACTTCCCCCAGCCTTCATGTATCCGGAGCGGGTTCCGTGGCTAAGGGAGGGTCATCCACGCGCCCGGGCCTCGGGGGCAGAGGCAGCTTGGTGTGGAAGACACCACACCCCACGGCAGGCCCTGCTGGGAGGCGTGGGCTGATTCCCGGGAAGACGCCTGTAGCTTCAGGGCGGCGGGACTGGGTTCCCACCTGCAGGAGGCCTCGACCCCCAGAAGACACGGGGACTGGCAGCAGAGGCCCTTTCCTGCGTGCTCTGGCCCTGTCCCCGCCTCCTCCTTCCTCGCGTGACACTCCTGAGTCTGCCCAGTCCGGCCCACCCAGCAACGACCTGACGGCCAGGTACAGGACTAAGCACCGACTCGTCAGCGCGTGACGTGACCAGTAGCTTCACCTTTGGGGAAAACCCGGGTCTTTCCAGCTGAAGAAGCAGGTCTGCAGCCGGGGCGCCTGGGGTCTTCCCGGTGCTGTCAGTGATGGGCCGGCCGGGCACAGAGTCACACCCGCTCGCCACCGCATACACGCAGCTTGGCAATGCACGTTTTAGTTCCATGTTATATGGAAAGCACTTTTCGTTTTATTGCACAAAATTTGTCAAGACTATTTTAAAGCCTTATGGGCAAACTGTGACAAAACATGCTTGTCATAATTTGCTAACACCTCCCCCAATCCCCCGATGAGATGTTGGTCTATTGGCTCATGTTCCAGAAAGACCCCTCTGGACCCAGCGCTGGACAGGATGATTGGCGAGGGACTGACTGCAGTGAGGAGGTCTTGGCTGGAGCACGAGGAACGCCTGCATACCCCCACTGGACATCGCATTGCCGTCATTTCTCCCCTCCCGGAGACTGGGAGCAACCCCAAATCCACATCGTGGTCTCATATTTGTAAGGGAAGCTCTTCACATGAGTTTGACACACAGGAGGCACCCAGCAAATGTACCCTGAATCCTGGGTGAGGGTGGAGACCGGGAACTGTGAACCTAAAGGCCCTAATGCAGGACAGAGAAGGCTCAGGGAGGGCCTGATCAGATGCCACCTGCCTGGCATGTGGGAGGAGAAAATCTATCCTCTGCAGCAAGGCTGGCGCCAAGGGGATGAGGTCAGAGCAGGGTAGACTTTGGTTCTGATAAGGAAGACTTTTTGATCAGGAGGCATTCCCACTGTGGATTCCATCAGGACAGCCGATCGGAGGGGTGGTTTACTTGTCCCTCTCTAGTCACTGACACTTTTATTTTTCTTCGTAGCCCACATACATCTTACATACTGTATTTGTGCCCATTTGTGTGTTTTCGTCTATCTTTTCTAGTAGAGGACATTTTTTTTTACTACTGAAATCCTATCATAACTGTGCTGCGTGCATCGAAAGCCCTGAAAACATACATGCTGAATGAACAGATGGAAGGATGGACGAATGAATGGATGGAAGGATGGATGGATGGATACAAGGATGGATGGATACAAGGAAGAATGTATGAATGGATGGATGTGGCTGGCTGAATGGACAGATGGATGAAAGGGTAGATGGATGGATGTGTGGAAGGATGGCCAGATGGATGGAGGGATGGATAGATGGTGAAAGTGTGGATGAATAGATGGAAGAATGGGGTAACATTTACAATCAGTGGCATTTAGTACGTTCACCATATCGTGTAACCATGACCACTCTCTGACTCCAGAACATTTTCACTCTCCCCCAAAGAAAGCCTGGACCGTTAGCAAACACCCTTCCTTCCCCTCCCCCAGCCTCGGCAACCACCAAGCTACTTTCTGTCCCTGGATTGGCCTCCTCTGGACTGTTCACATTCATGGAATTGTACAGTGTGTGGTCATTTGCGCCTGGCTTCTTCCGCACAGCGCCAGGCTCCCAAGTTGGTCCAGGCTGCAGCAGGCGTCAGTGCTCCCTCCTTTTGCTTGGCTGAGTAATGTTCCATAGTGTGCATGGACCATGTTCTGTCTACACGTCCATAGCTGATGGGCATCTGGGCCGCTTCCACCTTTCGGGTATCGGGAATAACGCTGCCACGAATATTTGTGTACGACGTTTTCTTTAGTTATCATTTAAATGTCTCATGAAGGTGTTGAGAGGAGCACAGGGCAGCACGTTTTGGTCCAGACCTGCGGACTGCCCTGCCAGCTGTAAGTCCGTTAGATTCACGGCTGCAGTTTCTTGCACACAACGCATAGAGAGAACCCAAACCCAGAGGCAAACCCAGAAGTGGCTGGGGGGCTGTGATTCCTCTCGTAGTGTTGACGCAGGACGTGCGGGGACGTTTCCCACCCGTCCCCATTTTCTGCTCCTTCACTTCTCGTCCGTTCTGGTCTCGTGCCCGCGAGAGAACGTGGTTGGAGGCAGAGACTCATCGTGGGACTTTGCGGAGGAGACCTGAGGGGCCACTTCACCGCCGGCTGAGACAGTTGAAAAGGAGCTGATTTTCTCCTTGTGCTCTGATAAAGCATCGAGGTTCACAATAGCGCTTTTATTTGTCCAAGGAGAACAACGGTGCTGTGTGTCCCCTCCTTCATGCAGGATCCAGTCCACTTTGTCAGAGTCTGCAAGGGCCTTGTTTTCCTTACCCACACACGTGTCCTGATAAAATATTCATATGGTGTCACCTCCCTGCTAGCAGCAACTCCAGTAGTGCTGTGTGGAGCAGAAAGGGCCCCTGCCAAATACATAAACATCATATGCTTGCGACATAAATAAAATACCAGCGAGATGCAGAAAACCAAGGCCAGGATTTGTCTTCTCACTGCTTAAAGGCACAAGCCATGAACAGCATTACCGATTGTTCAAACGGGCTGGGATCCTCTTAAGTTACCGCAGTCTTTGCAGTAACATCCGCGATCGACACCACCTCCATCATCTCAGCTGTGAGCCCTCTCCTCGCTCAAGTCCTGGCAGCTTGGAAAAAGCAGGTGGACATCAAATATTTTGGCCAACGGGATAGATAATCAGAGTTCTGGGAGTCTGGGAGAAGAACCACACTATCTCACTGCGGGCAGATGCCGTGTGTCCGGAGATGCGGTCCCCGGCTCCGGGCAGAAGAGCTACTTCCTCTTGGCCAGGGGTCTAGAGAGGTTATGAGGCCACTGGCTCCAGACTTGGAGAGGGGTCTCCCTGGCTGCCTCCCAGCTACCGCTGACCCTCCTGATCCTCTGTCTCATCAGCCACCCCTCAGAGCAAGTCTGGCGTCAGCCTGGCCCCAGACGGCTCGTCCATGATCTAACGCTTGCCCTCCCCGTGCTCCGGCTGAGCCGGACCTCACCAGCCCACCTCCGCGCTTGTTCCCCGGGAGCCCGGACTCTTCCCCCCAATGCTAGGTGATGCGGCGTGTCGGGAAGGCTTCTTAATTAAGCAAAGACGACATGTGTGAGCCACGCTGCGTGATGCTGTAGAGTACGTTCCTGCAAGGACTGCACGTTCGTTCCCGGACAGCTCCTGAGCGTGGCATGGGGCAGACACTGCGCTTCGCACCCGGGTGTGTCGCAGCAAACCCAGCGGCATCCCAGTGTTGGGGGAGCTCGTGGTTCGGCGGGAAGGTCCCCTGTGGTGGGGAGTAATGGAGAATGTGTGATCAGGAGGACAAGACCCATCCACCCTGCTGGGAGGAGGCAGGATGCACCGGCGCCGAGGATGTTCAAACTGGGCTTCGGGAGGAGCGGGGGTTCATCGGGTGGAGGTTCCAGCGGTGCCACAGGCTGAACATTTGTGCTCCCCTCAAAGTCCGTAGGTTGAAGCTCTGATCCCTGATGTAATGGTATCAGGAAGTAGGATGTTTGGGGGTGATTAGGTCAGGAGGGTGGAGCCTCATGCATGGGATTAGTGTCCTTGGTCCCTTCCACCACGCGAGGACACAGCCAGGAGCCACAGTCTGTGAGCCAGAAAGCGGGTCCTCACCAGACGCCAAATCTTCCGGCACCTCGATCTTGGACGTCCAGCACCGAACGGTGCGCAGTAAAGGTCTGCTGTTTCTAAGCCCTGTCTACGGCACTGTGCTGCAGCAGCCCGGCTGCCTTGGACCGTCATCTCGGGAGGCTCGGGGCAGAGCAGGGCAGGCAGCTTTCTGCCCTGCATGTGGTCACGATGGCTGCAGGGCAAGGTGTCTGGGGGCAAGTGCGAGGGGTGGAGTGTTGAGGGATGGAGTGTGTGTGTGTGCGCGCGCGTGCGTGCGCGCACCCTGGGGTGCAGAGGTGTGGCGGTTGTGATGTGACGTTCATGCGTGGCCAGGCCTGTGGACCTGCCTCCTGCTTGTCTCAGCCCATCATCGGAGGGGCACGAACAACAAACTACGAGAACAGGTCAGTGGGGCCTTTGCCAGGGCGAGTGGCTGCAGGGACGGCGTGGTCGGGGGGCCTCGAGGTTTAGGGCAGGTTGTGCGAGTCGCCGAGTCCAGGTTCTCTTGCTGGAAGTGACCGGGCCCCTGGGACTTGAAGGGACAAGGTGCCTCTGGGGCCTTACAGACAGTTCACGGCTTCTCCAACACGGTGCACGTTGTCCTTGTCAGGAAGGATAATGAGAGGAGGGAGAGAATGAAAAGACTTCATTTACTTTATTTTATTTTTTCTCTAATTTGTAAAGCCATGAGCTCTGAGAGTACGTTGCCTCTGGGCTTGTGCAAGAACTTTGAAAACATTCAATTAAACATCACAGAGTCGCCTTTCCAGGGGCTAGGGTTAGCCTAGCGGCCCCAGAGGCTGTCCCGCTGGTGCATGTGGGAAGCCAGCGTCCTCAAGCCCCGGGTCCCTGCACAGCTGCACCTCGGACCCCGGGGCCGGCGCGCGCCCAGGCGGGAGTTGCAGAGCCCAGGCAGGGAGGTGGCCTGGGGTGGGCGTTACTCGCAGGCGTCTGCTCAGCCACGGTCACCGTTTGTAACAGAGTCAAACAAGGTTTGTGGGAGCCGGGAGGAGGGCGCAGGCGGTGAGCCTCGTGCAGAGAGCCCTCCCTATGGCGTCCTGGGACTGTTTCTCGAGCGCCGCTGAGTCAGGAGCTGCCGGGTTGCAGAGACCTGATGATTGGTGACTTTGCTGTCCTTGCTGCCTATTAAGAAGTTCTCGTTCACAGCTGAGGGACCCCCTTCCTTTGGGGCTAGGTCCTTGGTGTGGGCTGGACTGTGTCCCCAGCAGATCTGTAGGTTGAAGTCCTAACCTCCAAGACCTCAGAACGTGACCTTGGGAAATTGGGTCCTTGGAGACGTAAGAGGTTAAATAAGTTCATGCTGGGGAGGCTGGGCCCTGCCCCTACGTGACTGGGGTCTCCATAAGAAGGGGACATTTGGACCCAGAGACAGGCACGTGCACAGAGAGGAGGCCACGTGGAGTAGAGATCGGGGTGACGTATCCAAGCCTAGGGACACCAAGGATCACCAGCAACCCCCAGAAACTGGAAAAATGCCGAGAGCCGATTCCCCCTCACAGTCTCCCAGAAGGAGCCGCCCCTGCCCACGCCTGGATCTTGGACTCCTCGTACCCAGAACTGGGAGATGATGCGTTTCTGGTGTTTAAGCCACCCAGGCTGTGCTACTCTGTTACAGCAGCCCCAGGAAACTGGGACTGCCCCCCCAGAACAGAAAAAGCCAGCGCCTGCCCCGTGCCCACAGCTGAGCCACCTGCCGGAACAAGGGACTGACCAGGCTGTGCAGGGGACGCGCAGGCTCCCAGGCGTCGAGGTGGAAACGCCACCCGAGGGCGCAGACGGGAGGGAGCACGGTGCTCAGGCCCTGGGGCCCACGCTCTTTGGCTCCTGCCCCCTCTAAGCTGCAGCTGCTGCCCAGAGCCCTGGACCTTGGGCCAGGCAGGGGAGGTGAGCAGCGAGGTGGGCATTTGCTCATGTTTGTCTTTTCCCGGAGTTGTCGAGGCATACTTTACATACAGCGAAATCCACCTTCTGTACAGTTTTACGGGTTTTGGAAAACTGTGCATAGTCATGTCACCGTCAGGCCAATCGAGATACAGACAAGTGTCTATGTCACCCACAGTCCCCTTAGGCAGCCTGTTGTCAGTCCCTCATCCAAACCCTAGCCTGTGGCAACCACTGACCTATCTTTTTAAATTTCAAAATATTAAGGAGGTACAAATGTTTCTGTTGCACGGTACCTTGTATAATGCGTAAGTCGGGGCTCCAGTGTGCCCGTCACCATAACGGTGTTCACTGTGCCTGACAGTAAGTTTTCACCCTCCCCCTTCTTGGTTTGCAATGTCCTCTATGTCCCTTTGTGCCTGTGTGTGCCCGTCAATTAGCTCCCACTTACTCATGAGAGTATGTGGTGTTTGTTTTTCCATTCCTGAAATACTTCACTTAGGATAATGGTCTCCATTTCCATCCACATTGCTGTAAAAGACATTATTTCATTTCGTTTTAAGGCTGAGTAGTGCTCCATGCGCCGTGTTTTCTTAATCCACTCATGAAATGATGGGCACTTAGGCTGAGTTTACATCTTTGCAATTGTGAATTGTGTTGCAATAAACCTTCAAGTGCAGGTGTCTTTTGATAAAATGACTGTTTTGCTTCTGGTGGGTACCCAGTAGTGGGATGGCTGGGTCAAATGTTAAGTCTACATTTATTTCTTTGAGGAATCTCCACACTGTTTTCCATAGAGTTTATACTAATTTGCAGTCCCACCAGCACTGTATAAGGGTTCCTTTCCATCTGAATCCACACCAGCATCCATTGTTTTTTGACTTTTTAATAAAGGCCATTCTGACAGGGGTAAGGTGGTATCTCACTGTGGTTTTAATTTGCATCTCCCTGATGATAGTGATGTTGAGCATTTTTTCATACATTTGTTGGCCATTTGTCTATATCTTCTTTTGAAAAACTTCTGCTCATGTCTTTTTCCCACTTTTTGATGTTTTTTTTTTTTCTTGCTGATTTGTTTGAGTTCTTTGTATATATAGCCCTTTACTGGATGTGCCATTTGCAAATACTTTCCCCATTCTGTAGGTTGTCTGTTTACTTTGTTGATTATTTCCTTTGCTGCACAGAAGCCTGCAAATTTAATTAAATCCCATTTATTTTTGTTATTGATGTTTTTGCCTTTGGGGTCTCAGCCATAAATTTTTTGCCTAGGCCAATGTCTAGAAGAGTTTTTCCTACATTTTCTTCTAGAATTCCTATGGTTTCATGTCTTACATTTAAGTCTTTTAGACATTTTGAACATAAAGGTCCTGTTTCATTCTTCTGCATGTGGCCATCCAGTTTTCCCAGCACAATTTATTGAATAGAGTTTCCTTTCCCTAGCATATGTTGTTGTCTGCTTTGTAAAACATCAGTTGCTTGTAGGTGGATGGTTTTATTTCTCTTCCCTTGGTCTGTGTCTCTACTTTTATGCCAGTACCATGCTGTTTTGGTTACTATAGCCTTGTAGTATAATTTGAAGTCAAGAAATGTGATGCCTCCAGATTTGTTCTTTTACTTAAGATGGCTTTGGCTATTTGGGCTCTTTTTTATTACAAATGAAACATAGAATTATTTTTTCTAGATCTGTGAAATATGATATTAGTATTTTGATAGGAATTGCATTGCATCTGTGAATCACTTTGGGCAGTATGGACATTTCAGCGATATTTGTTCTACCAATCCATGAGCGTGGGATATTTTCCCATTAGTTTCCGTCATTTATGATTGCTTTCATCAGTGTTTCATAGTTCTCCTTATAGAGATGTTTCCCCTCCTTGCTTAAGTATCCTCCTAGGTATTTTATTTTCTTTGCAGCTACTGTAAATGGTATTGAGTCTTTGATTTTACTCTCAGCTTGGCTGTTATTGATATACAGAAATGCTACTGATCTGTGTATCGATTTTGTAACCTGAGACTTCACTGAATTTATTTACCAATTCTGGGAGTCTTTTTTTTTTTTTTTTAATTCTCTTAGCTTGTTTTGTGGCCTAAGATATGCTCAACCATGGAAAATGCCCCATGTGCTGATGAGAAGAATGTATGTTCAGTAGTTTGGGGTAGAATGTTCTGTAGATGTCTGTTAGGTCTCTTTGCTCTAGAGCCTTATTTAAGGCCAGTGTTTCTTTACTGATTTTCTGCTTCTGTGATCTGTCCAGCTCTGTCAGTGGGATGTTGAAATCCCTGGCAATTATGATGCTAATGTTTACCTCTGTGCTTCGATCCTGTAGAATTTTCTTTGTGGCTCTGGGAGCTCCTGTGTTAGGTACATACACATATGTAAGATTGTTATGGCTCTCCTTGAATCACCCCCTTTACCATTACATGACCATCTTTATATTTGTTTTACCATTGTTGATTTAAAGTGTATTTTATCTGATATGAGACTGGCTATCCTTGCTCATTTTTGGTTTCCATTTGCATGGAATATTTTTTCTGTCCTTTACTGTGAGTCTGTGTGAGTCCTCGTGAGGTGGATGTGTTTCTTGGAGATAGCAGACACCCAAGATGTGTTTTTCCATCTATTCAGCCAATCTGTGTCTTTTAAGCGGAGCACTAAGACTGTTTGCACTCGGTGTTAGTGTTGACACGTGGGATACATTTCTGTTCAGCATTCAGGATGACACCTTGTTGTTTTGTTTTCCCTCTTGCACTGTGGTTTCATAGGAGTTGTGAGCTTTAACTTCATCAGTCACCACGAGGTTTCTCAGGTGGCATCTGTGGCGCCTGCTCTGCTTGAATTCCTTGTGCGGGAAGGGGCGCTGGGCTCCCAGTGATGGGGCCACGGAAGCATTTGCTCTCCCTGCTCCCTCTCTGGTCTGGCCAGGTGACGTAGAGGCGGCTGCAGCAAAGCCAACCCCCACCCCCACCCCCACAAGCCTATTTTTGTCCCTATAGTTTTGTTTTTCCTAAATGTCATACAAAGGAATCACACCATTTTTAGCTTTTGAATCTAGCTTCTCTAATGTGCAATACTGCTTCAGGGATCATCGTGTTACTGCCCGTGTAGAAGTTTGCTCTTGTCATGACTGAGCAGTGATTCCATTGGTTTGCTCACCCGCTCCCCAGCTGATGAGCAGCCAAGTTGTTTGCGATGCTTGACTGTGATGAATACGCTGCTATGAGATCAGCGTGCGTGCTTTCGTATGAGGACATATTTTCATTTCCCGTGGC
>CAUYSK010128367.1:0-37884 GCA_963575035.1 Avahi laniger
GTAGTCCCAGCTACTTGGGAGGCTGAGACAGTAGGATTGCTGGAGCCCAGGAGTTTGAGGTTGCTGTGAGCTAGGCTGATGCCACGGCACTCGCCCCAGGCAAGAGAGCGAGACTCTGTCTCAAAAAAAAAAAAAAAAAAAAAATGCCTTGTCAAGGTGACCCTCACTTCATTTCCTGGGACCAGAGCATGCAGACAGTGGAGCTGCAAGCCTACTGATAAGCCCAATGTCCTTATCTGTCATTTTTATGTCCATCTTTTGTTATTTTGCTCCCACTTTCACGGGGGCTCATCTTACTGTGTTCTCTTCACAAAGCATCCATGAAAAATCTGACATGTGGTTTGTGTGTTCTTCACACAGAAAGGCACGCACAGGTACGCTTGCACACACATGTACACGGGTGTGCACACACTTGCACACCACAACACCATAGCTAACTGCCACTGACACACACCTCCATGCCAGCAGACATGAACGTGAGGATGTGCACACACACGCACCCCCTGCACTCCGGTGCCTGGCAGTCAGGGGTGCTGCAGCGAGCCCAGCTCGCCTGCTTAAAACGCCTCCTCTGTGTCATTCTGCAGAGTACCAGGAACACAGCTGTCTGGGTTCATCCTAAGAGAGGCCTCTGGGTACCAGCTCCCCACCAGCCGGAGGGTGCTCCAGACTTCCAGACAGTCCCCAGAACATGGGCATAGGTACAGGAGAGAGGAAAGGGTCCCTCAGGAGCAAAGCAGGTTTGGGAAAAGGGTGCGCTCAGCTGGTACCCAGCAAGTACCCGAGGGGGAGGGATGGAGAGGAGGTGAGGGTGGGGGAGAGAGAAAGAAAGACTGAAAGATGGACTCAGGAAGGGGGGCGGATTTTCAGACAGAAACAAGAAGGAAAAGATTCACACAGAAACAAAGAGAAACAGAGGCAGGAAAAAAGATATAAACAGAGAGGGAAAATAGAATACAGATTTTTTAAAAAGATGTTTTAAGCCTGGCTCGGTTTAAGCCAGGAAGATGAACCCCATCATCTCAGACCTTCGGAGACAGGCCATTTCCCTCCCCTTTCCCCTTGCAGGGGCCTCTTCCTAGATTTTTCTTTAACAGGCTCAGGAAGCCCTGAAGGGACAAGGCAGAGATCCGAAGCTTTAGGTCCCTAAATGGCTTCCCCAGGTCTCTGCTGCCGTCTGGGGTCCAGGCATAGCCATGACGGGGGTCTGAGAGGCGCGAGGTCAGCTCCCAAGGCCTCCAGGGCAGAGGAGCTGCTCTGATCCCATCTAGGGGTTTGGGGAGGAACCGTGGGAAACCAATTATTCTAGACCCCCTATTGCAGCCGGTCCACAGGGGGCCCAGGAGAGGAAGCGGCGATGATCACAAGATGGGGGGAGGGGGACACAGAGCCTTTCGGTCATGTGCTGCTCATCAGTTGCCATGACGACAGCAAGGGGGTGGGGGCACCCAGATCTGAGGCTGCAAGAGAGACGTGTTGGTTCTAAATCACCGTGACAGCGCTCCAGTAGAGCCATTACGCTGTTGCCAGGACAACCAATGGGATCAAATCGCTGAGGAAATCTATAATTATTACAAGCCAGATACCGGCATCCTCGGCACAGTAATCAGCACGTTAGGGCAATTCAACCTGAAGAAATGTCGGCCCCCAGCCCCAAAATCTGGGATGAATAAGGCCAAAGGAGACTGCCCAAAGCAGATCTACTGATGCTACAGATTGGCAACCTGGAAGCCTCTCTTGGCCAAATGAGAAATAAATATTAGGGGAAACCACATGAAAGTGCCAATATTTACCAATGAAAACCATTTCCCATGGACTTATTTTGGAAATTTCCAATGTGAAGCAAAGTTGAAAGAATTGTGCAGTGAACACCTGTATGCCCACCACCTGGTTTCCAGCATCGACATTGTTACCGCGCTCGCTTTGTCGCAGGCCTACCGTCCATCTATCCCTTAACCCCTTCCCTCTTCTGATGCCTTTCAGAGTAAACTGCAGACATCAGTTCTCTTCCCCCAAAATACTTCAGCCTGAATAAAATTAAGTATTTGATCATTTCTGAACAAACACAGTATTTCATATGGTTCCATCTAAATAAAATGAAAGTTTCTCTTTTTCTATCAATCTGTTCATTTATTCATCCATTTCTTTATCCACACCCCATCCACTCTGTCTTTCCATCCACTCATCCATCCGTCCATCCATCCATCCACTTCATCTATCCACCCATCCACTCCATCTTCCCATCCACTCATCCATCCACCCATCCATCCATCCACCCAACCACTCCATCTTCCCATCCACTCATCCATCCACTTCATCTATCCACCCATCCACTCCATCTTCCCATCCACTCATCCATCCACTCCATCTATCCACCCATCCACTCCATCTTCCCATCCACTCATCCATCCACTCCATCTATCTACCCATCCACTCCATCTTCCCATCCACTCATCCATCCATCCATCCACTTCATCTATCCACCCATCCACTCCATCTTCCCATCCACTCATCCATCCACTTCATCTATCCACCCATCCACTCCATCTTCCCATCTACTCATCCATCCACTCCATCTATCCACCCATCCACTCCATCTTCCCATCCACTCATCCATCCACTCCATCTATCCACCCAACCACTCCATCTTCCCATCCACTCATCCATCCATCCATCCACCCGCCCCACCCCAACTCTGGGAGATCTCATGTACACTGATGGTTTCCACAAGTGAGTCACTATCCCCAGATCTTCCTCCCTGGTCCGGCAGATACCTCTAACAGGATGTCCTGCTTATCAAGGTCAGTATGTTCTCATCAGCTCTGGGCTCCATCCTGTCCTCTCTCTTGTAGTCTTGTTCAGCACCCATCATTTCCTAGCTGGACAGTCACCCCAGCCTCCTGACTGGCCTCCCTGCTGCCATCTCCCCTTCCTTCTGCCTTCTCCACACTGACTTGTTATTATGAAATATCTGGCCATGTTGGTGGTGGTGGGGAACTGGCTTTTTGTACATTGCTGGCAGGAAGGGAAATTTATTCAAATGTCTTAGTGAGCAATTCATCAAAATCTATAAAATTTTAAATGCACAAACCATTTTTTCCCAGAATAATTCTACTTATATTACACTGAATATTGGTCGACTCTCTTGCTTTGGGGACCACTGTGGAAACTACTTAACCAGGGGGTGAAGTAAACACAGAGACGCACCAAGGAGGCTTGTAAAGTTTCCAAGGAACCCAATAGACCTGGTTCTAGTTCCTGCTCAGACCTGGAAGTGCTCCTGAGCCTGTTTCCTCTCTCTAAGGGACTGTCCTTACCTCCCAAGGTCATTCTGAAGATAAACTTTTGCATGCACCTCCGTGGCTATATTTTATCTTGCTAAACAAATAAGAGTTATTGTTATTCATTTATCTTCAGGATTTACTTAGCCCACTTCTGAATACTAGGCATACCTAATTCATGTAGCAAAAGCTATAGCCTTTGTTTGGGTTTGAGCACCTATCTTGCGGCTGGAACTGAATTAAGCACTTTACATACATGATCTCATGGAAACCTCAACATAATGCTGTTGTGGTGGGGTTTTTGTTCCATTTTACAGATGTTAGTGGATGACTCCTCTAATAGTCACACAGGGAGTGGTGCTACCCAGATCAGCCCCGAAGTCTTTCTGTCTGCCAGGCCCATGCTTTTCCCATTTCTTAATCATTCCTACTTCTTACACCATGACTTTAGATCCATGCTGTTGAAAAGAAACGTAAATGCGAGTCACATGTGCAATTTAAATTTTTCTAGTGGTCACATTAAAAAAGAAAAGAAACAGATGCAATTACTGTTAATTCTATTTAACTAGATGTGTCCAATATCTCATCTTTTCAACATGAAAGTTATATGAAAACGAATTAACAGCATTTTAAGGTTCTTTTTCGCATGCTAAGTCTTCAAAATCAGGTGTGTATTTTATGCTTCCAGCACATCTCAATTCAGACTAGCCGCGTTCCAGGTACTCAGTAGCTATGTGTGACTCACTGGAGAACATATCTTGGGTGGTGCTGACATATGAAGGCTGCCCGGAAAGTATCCAGCCATTGTTAATATGAGAACATATCACATGGCTGGATACTTTCTGGACAGCCTTTGTATACTTGGAAAGAGTGTAAACCTTAAATAATGATATTGGCCACCATTTAATGAGCCCCTGGTATTTATTCTCATGACCCTGTGAAGTAGGTGCTCTTATGAGCTACAGAGGAGAAAACCGCAGCTCAGGTACTTTAGGAACATGCCCCAAGACCATAGAGCCAATGACTTGAGGAGCTGGAGTTTGAACCAAGTTCACCCCAAAACCTGGCCTCCCCTGTTGTCATCAATGAATGCCGAATATTCTTTTACAACTTGTCAGTCACATGTGTCTGTAAAAATTAAACCTCCATGAAAAGGATTTAACCTGTGGCACTTAATTTTAGGGAATTTGATTAGTCAATACATAAGATCATTTAAGCATTAGTTTAAAAGTATGCAGCTAACTCCGAACTTCTTACTAGTGTGAGACTTTAAGAGTTGATAATAAACTAGACAATGAATACAACCCCCCTCACCCCTTTCTGCAACCACAGCAACGCTTGCTTTGTCTCCATGGGATGAGAATTAAGAGGCAAGGAGTTCAGGTTTCCACCCCCTCAGAGCAGCTACCTGTCGGAACCCAAGGCTGGCTTCATTCATTCGTGGGATCATCTGGGATCACACCGTGGGAGGGCCAGCTGGCTCCAGCTCTCTCCTGCGCAGGCCAAGTCTGACCACTGATTTTAATTATGACACAAGAGTACTGGTGATATTCTCTTCCAGATGGGGATGGTGGTGATGTTTGCGACAGGTTCTCGGATGATCCTGGGCCAGTTTGAAGCCTGGGCAATATATGATGTGTAGCTGCCAACATGCTGACTGCTGGCCAGCAAGCACTGGTGTCAAGTCCAGCCAGCTTTTTGGTCCCATAGTGTGGCTGCTGCCTTGCAAATGCAGGCTTCCCTCTTGCCTGCTTGCCTACTGGCATAAAAGTAAACCACGCTTGAGCCCTGACTTCTTGGGCATGAGCCTGGGGATGAAACCAGGAAGAGAGGCAGAAAGGGGACTCTAATTTGCCTCTCTCTAAAGTGTCTCTAATTCATCCGCTTCTCTCCCTCATTTCCATGACTTCCTCCAGACCACCACAGTCATCGCTCACCAGGACTCTACCCCTGCAGGGTAGAGCCATCTTCCTGCCTCCACAGCCCTAGCTTGTCCCTCTTCAGCTTCAAGGTGGCCCCCAGCCTTTCATGAGGCCTCTGAGATGCTGCCTAAGCCAACTCTGCCTGCTTCTCTCTCCTCTCCTAACTGATGGCATGCCACTGCACCCATTCCAGCCTCTGCTTCCTGGAAGACACAGAGCTCCGTGGCCTCAGGGCCTTTGCACTGGCCATTCTTGCTGCCTGGACTGTTTCCCTCACTCCTCCTTGTCCAATTCTATGAATCATTCAGGTCTCGATTATTCCATGTTATCTCTTCAGAGGATCCTTTATAACCTTCTTGTGGAAATAAATATAATTTCTTACAGCTCCTTGTGAAATTCTTTCCACTTACCATACTTTGTACTTACACATTTATTTGCATATCTGTTTAATGCATGCCTTCTGTGCAAGCCAGTCCATTCCCAAGAGATGGGTTACACTGTGCCTGGCATACATGATGGGCAGATTGAGTATTTGTTGAATTAATTTTTACTATTCCCATTTTACAGATAAGGGAGTGGGAGAGCTCAGAATAAAAGTAACTTCTCCGCCGGGCGCGGTGGCTCACGCCTGTAATCCTTGCACTCTGGGAGGCCGAGGTGGGCGGATTGTTTGAGCTCAGGAGTTCGAAACCAGCCTGAGCAAGAGCGAGACTCCATCTCTACTAAAAATAGAAAGAAATTAATCGGACAACTAGAAATATATAGAAAAAATTAGCTGGGCATGGTGGCGCATGCCTGTAGTCCCAGCTACTCAGGAGGCTGAGGCAGAAGGATTGCTTGAGCCCAGGAGTTTGAGGTTGCTGTGAGCTGGGATGACACCACGGCACTCTAGCCTGGGCAACAGAGTGAGACTCTGTCTCAAAAAAAAAAAAAAAAAAAAAAGTAACTTCTCCAAATGCCACAATTATAAAACAAAATTATTATAATCATATAGTGTGCAAAGTCCTAATCCAAGGGCATAGAGTTGCTACCAAGAAACATGGGCAAATGGCTAGCACAGTTATACTCAAGCAATAGCATCATTTAGACTGTGAAATCTGACTTCTCTCTTAACTGCTTTGTGAATTTGAGGATGTGTGTTGAGTGTGGAGTAATCTCCTTTCTTGGACGTGAGACTTAAGAGAAAAAAACACCGACTGACTGACCACCTGGGAGTTATACTATCTGCAAGTCTGATCCGAAGTCTGAGTATCAGAACATTATCCCCGGCTCTCTCTCCAAACAGACACTGCTAAGGAGTATCTCAGCCCAACCCTTCTGGAAAACAATATAGCTACAAGGGATAAGGAGACATTAAATACTTTGACCTCAAATAATCCCAACTGTAAATATTTAGCTAATGCAAGTAATCCTAAATAAAGGAATGTTCTGTGCTCAGAGATGTTCAGAGCAGCAGAATTTAAAAAGTGTGCACAGCAGAGAACAATGTAACCAACCAACAGTGGAGGATCGCTCAAATAAGTTGTGGTACAGCTACTTGATTATATGACGCTTACGGAAAACTATGTAAAAAAGACAAGAAAATGGTTTTTGAAGCAATGTAACGAGACAGAAAAAGACCATAAAATTTTATGTGCAGTCTGTCTATAATTTTGTAGAGGCACAAAAACAAAACCATAAACCAATAAAGGAAGGCTGGAAAGAAGTGTATTTTCTGTTTAACACTGTTTTATCTTGGATGTGAAGCTAGGAAGTGGCTTCTGCTTGTTTCTGCCTTTTTATAGTTTTTGATTCTTCATTAATAACCTGCATTATTAATTTTATCACACGTTTGGAGCCTCTCTAGCTTTCTCAAATAATATGCACAGAGAACTTGATCAGCACAGCGGGAGTGACTTCGGTTGATGACAGCCGCATGTGTCTAGACATTTAATTATAGGAAAACAACTATTGAATAACTTGACATGGCCTTAACAGGGAGCCCAGAGGCACTTCAAAATTGATCTGTGTTCAGAAGGTGTGGAAAGAGGAGATGAGCTTCCAAATAGATTATAACAAGGACATTAGTTTTCTAGCATTGAACCAGGTCAAATTGGATTCCAATCCCCAGGTGGAAATACTTAAAGCTGAAAGTAGGTCAGCACAATCAGGCAGTTTAGTGCGTTTGTAGTGACACAAAGTGAAACTTCTCTACTCATTCTAAGACAGTGAAGGAAAAGAAGCTGGGAGGTTAGAAGTCTAGAATTCCCGGAAGGCCAGGAAAGAGGATGTTCTTTGAGGCTGTGCTGCTCTGGGATTCAAATTCTAGGCAAGGGGTCTACAACTATGGCATTGGCCTGATTTTGTAAATATAAGGTTTTATTAAAACACAGCTAAACCCATCCATTTATTCGTTCATGGCTGCTTATGTGCTACCCCTGCAGAGGTGAGTATTTGCAAGAGAAACCATGGGGCCCATGCGGCTGAAAATATTGACCATCTGGCCCTTTATAGAAATGGTTTGTTGACCCCTGAGCTAGGCATTCTAGCCTTCAAACCGTAGGTCTGTCCGGTGTCTAGAGAAAGCACCAGATCCTGCCGTGGTGGAGCCACTTTCGGCCTCAGTCACTGGGTCCTTTCTCTGCTAACACGTCAGCAACATATAGAGTTCCTTGTTTCTCCAAAGTCAGCATTTGCAGTCTCCCTAAATTGTCTGTATTTACCAACATTTATAAGACATATGCATGAAATTCTCTTGCTTTTTAACAGCAGCAAATTTAAGTGGAAACTTTTATATCACTATTGTATCTAGAAAGCCAGTCATTTCCTATAAACAGACAGTACCTGTGAAAACCACGCAACGACACTGGAGGTGTGTTCTTCAACTCGACCTGAATTCTGGTGCCTGCACGGGGCTCTCTAAGCCACTGCACCTGCCAGACGCCCTCTGGTGCATCACGCCTGGTCCTTCCTCGTAAATCCTGTTGGTTCTGCCTTAAAAGCAGACCCAGAATCTGTCTGCTTCTCTCACCCCCACCATTCCCCTCACATCCTTGTCCCAGGTTCCCTGCTGTGGTCTCTGAACCATCAAATGCTCTCCTCATTTTCCTGCAGGCTGTATGCAATCAACTCAGCAGCTAGAGCTGGTCCTCTGCAAATGTCAGGCCAGATGACACCAGCCCTCCCTCTGGTCAAAACCCTCCGATGGCGCCCACCCCCCGGGTGAAACCAAAGCTGCCACCAATACCCCCAGGAGGCCCCCCCTCCACGCATGAACGCTCATCTCTCCCTCTCTGCCCTCTTCCTGCCCACACCCTCCCACTGTGCTCCAGCCTCTGGCCCCCTGGAGTTTCCTCCAACTGCCAGGCAAGCCTGACCCATCTCTTGCCCCTTCTGCTGCCTGAAAACTCTTCCCCAGAGACCCAGGTGGCTCCCCGCCTGTCTTCCTCAGGTCTTGGGCATTTGATTTCACATTGCCCCTGCCCTCCCCATCCTCCCCTTTCCCTGCTCGCAGGCGTCCCAGTCTTGCCTGTCTCCCCCACGTCCCCAGCAGAATGTGAGCTCCGTGTCCATTGTTCACTCAGATTTGTGGAATGATGATTTTATAAAAAAGGAAACTGAGGCACAGAGAGGCAAAGTCACCTGCTCAGAGTCACACTGGACAGTAAAGAGCACTGGGGGTGGAGGGTTCGACCCCACTGGGGCCTGTTCCAGAGCCTGCAGCTCTGGCCATGCTGACATTGCCCCACGTTATATGGGCAGGGCCTGGCCAATAGCACGTCCCTGGTGAGGGCGAGCATTCCTATTCCCAGCATTCCTATTCTCCCCAGACTTGGAGAGGCTTCGCTACTCTGTGCTCCTGTGGCACAAAACCTGTTTTCTTCACAGCCCTCCCTGCAGTTGCAAATTGAAGAATAATTGTGGGATTTCACAGGCAGTGCTGAGCGGGATGCCCACACCTGGCGCACTATTCCATTAATGCGAAGTTGAAAAACGGGCAAAGCTCGTCCATGGTGACAGATGTTACATAGCAGTTGCCCTTTGAGGCACGGAGGAACTCACTGGGAACTGGGGATGGTCTATAGCTTGATCTGGGTGCTGGTGACACGTTTGTTTTCATAGGTGAAAACTCATGGAGCTGTGTATTTAGGTTTAGTGCAGTTTGCCACATTAAGTTATTCATCAATTTTAAAAATAGGCAAAAGTGAGAAGAGAATATCAAGAAAACTGAGCCCCCTTTCTCCAAAATTAATTTCATAATTTTAGTTAATGGCTGTTCTCCAAGTAACAGCAAGTTCACGTGAGAGACAAGAACCACAGGTACAATGGTCCCGTCCGCATCCCACTCGGCACCGGCCTGTACAGAGAAAGCGTTGAAAAATGTCCACTGGAAGAGTAAGTGGAGTCCTCAGTGCTCAGGGTGGTGAGTTGCACATTCCAAAGACGGTGGCACAAGTATCACCCCCCCACCTCCTCCGTCTGTGACCCTGTCACGCCCATTGGAGGTGGCATCTGTCTCTCCACCCTGTTGGATCTGAGGCGGCCCTGTGACTATATGGCCAAACTATATGGCCACAGTGGAAAACAGTTGGGCAGTTTCTCAAAAAGTCAGACATAATATTCCCACCTGACCCAGTGATTCCACTCTTGGGTATAAAAGACTGGAAAGTGGGGACTTGAACAGATACTTTTCGCCATTATCCATCATAGCACTATCCATAATAACCGAACGGTGGAAACAAACCAAGGGTCCGTGAACAAATGAAAGGAGGAACAAAACGTGGTCTGTCCCACGCGACAGAACAAAGCGATGCTGGAAGGGAACCCTGAGCTCTCGGTTCCTGCCCTGGCAGCAGACAAGATGGGGGGCCCAGAGCCTTTGGAGGGGGTGGGGCCCTGCTGACACATCACCCCGTTTGTGGTAACTTGTTACAGCAGCCCTCGGAGATGCCCGTGTTATCTCAATGAATACTTGTAACAGTTGCGTCTGATGGGTTCTATTACCACCACCTCCGATGATCACCTCCTGCGATTTAGAATTTACGCAGGAGGGAAGGGAGGCTCAGGCTCCTGTGTCCTTCACACAGGCTCGGATCTGAACCCAGGCGCAGACTGCACTTCCCAGTGTCCCACTTCGTCCCACACATCTCCGGGCCATCCTCTTCCTGTCTCTACCCGAATCCAAGCCACCTGCACTTGTCTGCAGCAGCCTCCTAAGTGGTCTCCCTGCTTCCGCCGTGCATGGGGCAGCCAGAGGAATTATTGTAAAGTAAAACACATCATCATGTCACTCCCTAGGTGATAAGCTATCACAGGCCTCTGACTGCAAAGAGAATAAAACCTAACCTTCTAACTATAACACCAAGTCCTCCCGATGGGGGCTGTGTGAGGAGCTTCCCCCAGGCTCTGAAAGGAATGCAGCAACGGGGACCTGGATTACAGAAGTGACTGACAGGGACCAGGGGTTACAGGAACGAGCTGTGCACTCAGACCTGGGTTCGAGTCCCAGCTCTGCCCTGTATAACGCTATAGTGGATTTGGGCTCAATGTCTACGAAAGCTCCTTTCCTTGGAATGAGATCAGCTCCGGAGGCCGGACACCTTCTTGAGTAGGGTGCGGGAGAGGCCCCAAGCGTCAGGTGACAGGACTTAGTATAGACTCAATCAGCTCAAAGTCTCCTTGTGGGCTCAGGGGCTAAGATTCTGTGCACTATTTGATTGACCACTCCCTTGGGTCAACTGCTCGGCCCTGAGGAATGGCAGGTCATTGAGCTGGTGTCCCGAGGGAGTTCAGTTACCGCTGATGACTGCTCTGGGTCTCTCCACCAACCACGAGTGCTGTTTGTTCTGAGACTTAGTATCACTCCATTACAGGCATCATTTCTTCCCACTTAGCAGATGAGAAAACTGAGGCAATGAAAGCTGAAAGGCTTTTTCGTGGGCCAGGCTTTATCTGTCCTCACCCTATGCTAACTGATTTCCAGGCACCATCAATACTCTTAAACATCTTATGATGCAATGATGGGGCCATTCTGCAGATGGGGAAACTGAGGCTGAGAGAAGATTAAGCAGAACTGATTGCATTCTTGTAGCAAACGAGCAAGTAGCAGTTGGGACCTGAATCAGGTTTGCCTGGCCACCTAGTTTTTCTGCAGAGTCACGAGCACAGTGCTTAGGGGTGATTCTGCAGAGGCGGAGAAATACAATCTTTACAATCATTTGGCTCCTTCAGAAAATTCAAACTACAGCAAGGCACCGGCCTCTTATCACAACCAGGATCAATCATCTGCTTCTCATCCCGGTCTTTTGAGGACTTATCCTCTCTCCCCCACAATGCCAACTCAAGTGGGGAGATGTGTCTTACAGACTCAGCAACTTTCCCCCCCAAACCATGTGGCTTCGACATGCCACTCTTATTTCCAAAGGATGCCCCCGCAGGCAAAGCTGGGACTCTCCACTTCACAGACTCGAGAACCAGAACAAAGAACTGAGCTCATGGGGACACAGGCACTGGTCAGACAAGGACAAATGCCACCATCCCCAGATACCAGCGGCCCATCAACTCTCAGGCTCCCTGGGCCAGTGGCACCAGCAGATCACTGCCTGCTGGGCCTGGTGTTCAAGCGAAATACTGGAGGAGGTCGGGGGAGGCAGCCTGTGGGCGCAGATGGGAGCACAGAGTCTCCGTGGTCCCCAAACTGGAACGCAGGTGCCAGGATGTGGCGGTCCGCTTTCCTTTCCTTGTGCTTCCTTCTCTGCCTGGACAGAGCCCAGGACTGATATCTGAGGTTATTCCAGGACATCTCAGCCTTAGAAGTGGATGGGTATATACACGCATAATGAGTGTGATGCGCACCATCCAGGGGATAGACACGCTTGAAGCTCTGACTCGGGTGAGTCAAGGGCAATATACGTAACTTAAACATTTGTACCCCCATCATATGCTGAAAGGAAAAAGAAAAAAATAAAAAGACAGTCACCCATCACAACCAACTCCATCAAAACACTGGAACATGAGCCCCTCTTTTAGCAAAGCGCTGGTGGCATCTGGGAACCTCGAATCTGAAACTTTCAGAGCTGGACAGAGACCTCAAAGGGACCTTGTCCAACTCTCCCATTTAACAGAGTAAGAACACAAGGCTCAGAGAAGACAAACAACTGGCCTCATGCGTCATAGGAGGCTCTTGGTAGGGAACAGGGCTACATTTCCTGAGAGCCTCCTGTGCGCCTTGACAACCACACTTCACATCACTTTCGGTGAGGCAGGTTCTATTGCTGCGCCCACTCTCCATTTGAGGAAACTGAGGCTCAAGTCATGTGATTTGCCCAACACACACACACACACACAAAAGAAGGCATCCCCCAAGCCACTCAGATCCCAGGGTCTTCAACTGTGTTTCCCTAGACATGATAACAGATGGCATGTAAGTAGACATTTGTCTTAATAGCAATGTTTTTATTTTAAGGTATATTAAGGAAAAACACCACATGAAACCTATTAATGTACGGATATGGCTGCTTAGGACAAAGCTCAATAAATAAAGCAAATCGACATAATTTAAAGAGATAACGATAATAACTCCGATTTCCATCAGTCGATTATCACATGTCGGGCGCTCTCCTATGTGTCTTCCGTGTGTTACCTCATTTAACCCTCATGGCAACCTAAGAGGTCCATGTGATTATTACCCCATTTTACAGATGCGACACAGAGAAGTTAACTAACTTGCCCATGTTTTCATTTCCCATTTCCAGGCAGCAGCTGAGCTGGGATTCAAACCCGTAAACAAGGGTTTAGGTGGTGCTCAGATAAGACAAAACTCAGGAATGTGGCACGGGAGGATGGAGCTTCAGAAATAAAAGAGCTGTATCTTCGGGAATTAGCCGGACAGCACCTTAAATTCAACCGACTCTCACGTAACCAGGGCTGCCCCGCCTCACTGTCCACAGCGCCCACCTCTGAGGGATCCCTGAAGAGGGTGTCTCCTTCTGGTTTTAACCACCACCCTTTGTGAGACCAGCAATCATTGTTTAAAAGCGTGCAAGGTGAATGCATGTGAAACTGGGGAAATCCGACTGAGATGGGTGGATTGTATCAACATCAATTTCCGTAGTATCTACAGGTTAGCAAGATGGTGCCACTGGGGGAAACCGGATGAAAGGCACACGGGAGCTCTGTATTATTTCTTACAACTGTGTGAACCTACAATAATCTTAGAATAAAAAGTTTACTTAAAAGAATGGGCACTGTGAAACAAAATAAAACACTCCAAGCAAATTCAAGATCTAAATAAATATACACCAAACCTTCTTGAAAATGTCTCTGAAAAAGTTAATCCAAGTTAACACATTCATGTATTCACTCAACAAACACTGGCCACACGTTCACCTTACGCCAGATCCTGGGATGATGTTAGGGACACAGAAAGGATACAGACAGCATCCTCAAGGGACTCACAGTCTAGGGCCAGAACCGGAAATGGAGAGTTACAACAGAGAGTGGTAATCCCATTTAAGAAGGAGGCTCAGGACAGTAACTTCAAAGAGAAGTAGGCAACCCAGCCTGGGGCATCGGGATGGTTTTCTCTGTGAGGGGCCTGCCCCAAACCAGAGGGGGCTAAGATGCCCTGGAACAATTCTGATTTAATTCCCTGATGGGAATTTCGGCTGTATATAATCTTGAGCAAGTTATTTAACCGCTTTGCAACTTTGTTTCCTCATTTATAAAACGTTATTGACGACAGGACCTACCCTGAGGGTGGTTGTGAGGGTTAAATGGTAATACACGTCCGAGGCTGGAACAGTTCAAGGGTTTCCTGTGCCCTTTAGTTCCCTATTAAAGCAGAGCCCTGAGCAGCATTCCTCCTACCAGCCTTGCTTTCAGGGCGTGCCAGGGTGTCCCCCTTACTCAAGCTGGGGGACAAGAAACCAAGGGGTGCCTGCAGCTCCCAGCCGAGCCTTTAAGGGAACTTTCCCAAGAAGCCTGGGAGAGGAGCATGCCCCATTTTACAAGCTTCTCCAGGTTAACGATTACCAGTCTTGGTGAAATTCAGAACAATCTACTATCTCCTGTGAAAAATCTTTGGATCCCTCAAAAGTCTGAGCTAGCAAATTTCTCTTTAAATGTACCCAGGAAAGTGTTTATTCAGTTGGGAAAGGTAGCAAAACCCCTACGCAAAGGGCAACAGGTGTGCATGTTTGCTCGTTCTTTCAAAATAGACATGCAGGTGGCTAGCCTGGGCAATCGCAGTGACCTTTGGCATGATGTGTACAGCAGCACAGTTCTGAATTTTTGAATATGCTCCATTCCCATAAGAAGGAAAAGAATATGACGTGGCAAGTGCTAAGAGTTTCAGGCCCCTATTGGGAGGGCGGATTTTCTTCTCAAGCCCCCTAGCAACAAAGGCGTGAATCTGCAGTATTGGCGACGTCCTGGAATTCAGCTTCCAAGAGCTGAACGTCACCGGTTCAACTGCCTCCTCCTTACCGAGGCTGCCTACTGACTCTGACATGAAGCCCAGGTCTTGCCACCCTCCTGGAAGAAAAACCCAGAAACCTGGTAAGAACGAATCACCAGGGTCACGATGCTGAACAGAAACTTCCTACGAAAGCAGCAGAAAGGATACTGAAAAGCTGTGCTCTCTTAAGCTGTGTTTCTCATCCTCCGCACTATTGACTTCTGGGGTCCGATAATTCTTTGTTGGGGGTTGGGGGGCGGTTAGAATGTTGAGCAGCGCCCCTGGCCTCTACCCACTGGAGGCCAGTGGCATCCTTCCCTCCCCCACCAGTTATAATAACCACAGATATCTCCAGACCTTGCCACGGGTCCCCTGGAAAGTGCAGTCGAGAACCTTTGCTCTTCAGGAACAGCGGCAGGTACCCGCCTGCCGGGCGATGCGTTAACCAGGATGCAGGTGCGATTGTACAGGGGAAACGACTTAATCCCAACTGCCTCGTTTGGTTTCTGAGGACCTGGCACAAGTTTTGTGACAGCTTCTCACCTGTAAAAATGGGTCTGAAATCACATCAAAGTGTTGCTGTGGGGTTCCAAGAGAAGGTACACACAGCACCCCAAACATTGCCGAGGACTGGAGATACTCAGCAAATACAAGAGGCGTGGCCACAGTAACAAGCTGTGCGCCAATACAGGCACGTGTGGTTTGACAAAGGAAGGGACTTACTGAAATCTGTATTCTGGTTTCTTTTTTTTCCCTAACACATCCTACTGCAGAGCGAAAGGACAATCCTTAATCTAAAAGGGCACCATTTCCCCGGGCTCCAAAAGCTCCCTGAAGCACGGCTGCTCCCAGCTCCTCCAGGGTTCCTTCGCCAACAAATTCCTGCCTTGAAAGCCCACAGATAACACAACAGCTGCCAGGATTCATGAAAGCAACATCAATCCTGTCCATTGTGACTGGCGGTCCTGGAACAGGGATGGACCCATTTAATGAGATTTTTTGAGTGCTGGTGTATATAGAATCCTCCTTCCCACAATTCTACAAAAACTCAGCAGACATATATCTTGATTAAAACCTCCATTACTCTACTTGGTGCAGAAAGAACCAAAACCTCATGCTGGCTGGCAAACTTAAAAGGCAGTGCCAAGAACAGGATGAGGGGTCAGAAGCCTAGGTAATCATTGGATCAGCTCGGACACACAGATTGGGAACATTTTAGATTCCTGATAAAAAAAAAAAAAAACCACAATGTTGTCGTTATGCAGGTAAAATTCCTGATAAGTCTGACATTATTTTGAAATGAAAAAAGTAACACTCAAGTGTACAAAATAACAGTTTGCCTTTTGGAAGCTGTGCGGTCTTAGGCAAGTGACTTGAGGTCTCTGAGCTTCCACTTTCTTATCTTTGGAGTAAGAATAATGCCTCCATGGGTGATGAGTAGAGATGATGAAGAAAGGAAGAACAGTTCAAGTTCACAGCACTGGGGCTGGCACCAGACCCATCCTAGGAATCCTCCAGGAGGCAAGACACTCACTCACTAGGCTGGGGAGAAAATAGTTCCAGACCTGAGACGGTGCCAGGCAGATGCTACTGCCGGCAGAACTCGGGTTGACTGTACAGTAGCGCTGTCGCTTCCACTGCTAGCAACACCGAAACGCTCAGTGCCAGGAGCTGGGGGCTGAAGCTAAACAAAGTTGACGTGTCAGAAGTTGCCATACACATTCTTCCCCTGCAAAGAAGCAGCACCAAGTGTGCTGAAATAGCTCTCGGAACTGTCCTTAAGCTGAAAGATTCAAGGTGACTTGTTATTTGGCTTAGGATAGTTGTTCTAGGCATGAAAACCAGACCTTGAACTTGGATTAAAGGCCTTGAGGTCTGATTCCAATCACCTTTCCAATCTCCATGCACACCACCTTCCCCTGACTCTCTGGGTTCAGCCATGAGGATATGGCGTCTGTCTCATGAAGGCTTCTACTCAGCCTTTGTCGATGCTGTTCCCACAGCCCAAATTGCTTTTCCCTTGCTTTTGATTCCTTAATTCCTACTCATTCTTCTGATTTCAACTCATGCCTCACCTTCTCAGGGGAGCCTTCCCTGAACCTCTCCCACCAGATCAAATCTTCCTCTTAGCTTGCTCTTAACCCTACAAATCTCCCCTTTGTGGTCCCATCACATTTATATGTTACCTCTATTTGGGTAATTATTTGGTTCATGTCCGGTCACTTACAAGCCTGTAAACCTCTTTATGGCAGGAGCTATGTGTATGCTCAAAACATCATTACACCATCTGGCACTGTACTGGGTGGCCAATGTATTTTGGGTGAATTGTTAGTAAGAGTGCTCATAGATACGGTCTCTTTAGAGGGCAATCTGGCATGGACTGTCATATTCTAAGGCTACAGTAGTTAAGACAGGTGGTGTGGAGACAAAGCAAAACACACTGATTAACAGAACTGAATGGAGAATAGAAACACATACTCACGCATATATGGACACTCGATTTTTGATAAAGGTGGCGGTGATATCGGGCCAACTGAACTACCCATATGGAAAAAAAAATTCATCCTGATTCTCTCTACTACGATACATAAAAATCAACTCTAGATGGATTGCAGAGATGGATGGCAGAGATAACTATGAAAAGCAAAACGTGAAAGCTTCTAGAAGATAATAGAGGAAACAATGTGAATGACCTCGGACTTATTAAACAGGACACAAAAAGCATTAACCAAAAAGGAAAAGAATAATACAGACTACGTTAAAATTAAATATTCTAGTCATCAAAGGTCACCACTGAAAATGAGTATCCTACCACAGAGTAGACGATACTTATAAACAGCAGGCAAAGGGATCATTACCCAGTATGCTAAAAATTCCTACAAAGCGGGAAGGACCCCTCAAAATGAAAATGGACAAGAGACTTGGACGGGAACTTCATGAAAGAGGAAATCTAAATGGCCAATAAACATAAAAAAGATGCTCAAATTCAATTTATAAGTGGAGACATTTTTTAAAAACCACTACACATATCAAAATGATTAAAAAATTAAAATACAATGGCGAGGCAAGATACCAGAGCTACAAAGGACGTGGAGCAGCTAGAACTCTCACATGCTGCCAGGAGTCTAAACAGGACAACCACATCGAAGATCTGGTGGGCAGCACCCCTTAAAGTAGAATTTGAACCCACCCTGTGGCCCAGCAATTGCACTGCTAAGCATATGCCCAGCATATAAAATGAGTTCATGTGTTCACAGAGACAACTTATGCAAGTTTCATGGTAGCTTTGTAGATAACAGCCCAGACTGCAAACAACCCAAATGTCCATCATGGTGGAATAGATACATAAACTGTGGCATATTCATACAATGCACTACTACTCAACAAGGAAAATGAATGAATGAAAGCTACAAGCAACAGCACAAACGTAACGGTGTACAAAAGAAGCTAGACGCAAAAGAACACAGTTAAAAAACCAAGCAAGCTGGTCTCTAATGTTGCTGGATGCATCCTTGGGTGGCACAGCCATAGCTGTAGAGAAGAGCAAGGAAGGAATCTCCAGGAGACAGGATGGGGCCACCTGAGGATGGGGCGATTCTGAGGAAGGGTGAGGGGCCTGCTGTTCCTGGCGCCTAGTGGTCTCTCTCTTGACCTGGTTGACGGTTTTATGACTGTTAGCTTCATGAAAAATCACTGAGCTGTTCTTTTTGGTTTTGTGTATATTTCCATATGTATGTTATATTTCATAAGAAAACAGTTTACAAAAGATATTTTTAAAAAATACACACATATCTTTTTTTTTTTTTCTTTTTTATGAGACAGAGTCTCACTTTGTTGCCCTGGCTAGACTGAGTGCCGTGGCGTCAGCCTAGCTCACAGCAATCTCAGACTCCTGGGTTCAAGCAATCCTATTGCCTCAGCCTCCCAAGTAGCTGGGACTACAGGCATGTGCCACCATGCCCAGCTAATTTTTTCTATATATTTTTAGTTGTCCAATTAATTTCTTTCTATTTTTGGTAGAGACGGGGTCTTGCTCTTGCTCAGGCTGGTCTCGAACTCCTGAGCTCAATCCGCCCGCCTTGGCCTCCCAGAGTGCTAGGATTACAGGCGTAAGCCACTGCGCCCGGCCTCATACATATCTTTTGATATATGAATTCCAATTCTAAAAATTTCTCCTACAAAAGTATTTGCACATATGTGAAATGACTATGTACACAGTTGTCCACAGAGCCCTCCTTTGTGACGGCAAAATACTAGAAACCATCTAGAGCCCCTCTGGCCCTGTAGGGAAATGGAGGATAAATTAAGTCCCCTAACCATGAAATACTCTGTGGTAATGAAAAGCAATGAGAAAGATCTCTGTGATATATTAAGGATAAAAAGCAAAGTGCCAAACGGCCACTATTTTTCAAATACAGAGCTGCTTCTAACGAGGGAAAGAGAGCCCCAGGAATGGGGGCGAGGGAGGAAATTTTACTTTTTTCTGTAGATTGAGTTGCACTGTTTGGGTGCAACGATTGCTACGATTGCCTATTCAGAAAATTGATCAACGTCGTGAGACAGAGTAAGTGCAGATAGACTGCAAGAATAAAGGCATAGGAAGGGAAGGAGGGATTCGACTCCCTGGTACTTGGAGGTCCTGCATGAATCCCGTGCTTGAAGACTTGGGTTTGAGCCAGGCTGCTCTCGGTTCAAGTCCTGGCCAGGCAGCTTAAAACTCCGATCCCGTCCTCATCCACAAAAGAGGACCTTCCCACCTTTAAATAAGACAGTCCAAATAAATAAAGCCCAGTGTCTGGCAGGTAGAAAACACTCAACTCTTACTACACAATCTAATAACCGCCAATATGATGTTTCAAAATGTAGCTTTGTTGCCATTGTACAGACCAGGAAACTGAGGTCCAGAGAGAAGTCACTGGCTCCGGGGTGCCGAGGGAGCCAGCAGCACCACAGCTGCTTTCAGATTCAGGACTTTTTCTTGACCCCGCAGGTCTAAGAAACGAACCCCACTCCACGCCCACAGTGTTCCGGAGGATGCACAGCATCCGATCTAGTGGGTGACCGCGAATGATCCGAGTTGCTGGCAGACAGCTACTGTGCAGCCCAAACAAACAGCAGGCCGCGCACTTCTGAAGAAGCCAGAATCATGGGACCCCAGACTGGAGCCCTGCTCCATGGTTGGGCAGACGGCCAAGAGCTCTCTGCAAACTTTGCTTCTGGCTGCCCGTCCCCATCTTTCCCCACACTCTCCTGGGGCGCCCACCACCCTGTCCTCTCGGGACCAGACCCGGCCCACCTAAGAGTGGGGAGTGAGGGGGCCAGCAAGCTGTGCATCCCATCCCATTCACCCTCCCGCAGCCACGCTGCACTCCCAAACCCTGGGCAAGAAGCAAGCACCCCATCCCTGAAAGGCCCAGAGTACAAACTACCATACATCCTATCTCTGGGGGCAAAGAGAAGCTCTTCAGACTTTCTCCACATACATCAGTTTTACTCAGCATGTTTTACTTTTTAACCCTACTTTCCCATTTGCCGTGGTAGCTGGTCCTCCCAAACTTGATGCTATGGTCATCAAGTGAAAAGACATTATTGCTCCCGTTGACAGATGAGAAAACTGAGGCCAGAGAGAGCATTGGGCATATCCAGAGGTGTCCACAAGTCCTTAGAACAGCTACCCTGAGTACTCAGCAAATGTGAGCTGCCACTATTTGTGGCTAATTGTCATTACGATGGGCAGATCCTGAGCTGAAACTCTGTCCAGGGTCCTCTGAATGTTTTCTCTTGTTCCTCTACTTAGCTTTACCCGACCAGCCAGGCTCTGAATCCCTCCTGGAGCCTGTCTGCAGGTCAGAATGTCCACACTCTTCTGTGGGTGGCTCTTCTTTGAGCCCTGCACTCAGCCCCTGGGAGGACTGTACACTCGGGGCTGGGGCAGGGTGTCGGGCATGCAAATCCGCATGCAGGCAGTCATTTGCACAAGTGCTCCTTGGTGTGCTCATTTCCAGCCTGTCCCCAGAAGGGCCACAATCAGCTTGCAAAGCTGGCAGAGAGCTATTTACAGCTCTGGGCAAGGAGTAGGGAGGCAGGCTTTGTTCCCACATGGAAACAGCCCTGCTGAGGTGATGCCTTGCTCTTTTGGCTGGTGTTTGGCCAACCTTGTCCCGAAGGAGCTTCGAGGTCCTAAAAGCTTTTGCAGGAAGGCCAGCAATCTGCCCCCGGTATTGGTTGGTTTCCCTCATGGATCCTGGGTTCAAAGGCAGGTGGGAGAAGGTGTATGTCTACTCTCCACTGAGCTTCTAGAAGAGTCTTTCTCAAGTGCTAATAAAATGATGTCACTGCCTTTCTTAAAATCCTTCCATGGTTCCCTGTGAAACTCTAAGTCCAAACTCACCATCATAGGTCCCTGGCAGGACATGATTTGGTGCTTCCTGCAGCCTCCCCTCCACTCCCCTCACCCGCTTTGTGTCTCCTGAAAAGGACTCTCCATCCTCTGAACATAGGCTTTATACGGAAGAAAAAGTTGTGTGCAAATGGAAAATTATACATTGTCTACTCACAACAAAAACTTTGGGCTTATCTGATTCTGGCCTTGTTTATGATATTCGAACTATTTTTTGAACTCCTTTGTAAGTTGTAGGAAACAAGCAAATTCTATCTTGTCCAACCATTTTTGCCTCTGATTGCAATCCATTTCAACATTCCTTTATGCCACACATATTTGTGCTTTATTTGACTTTTTCTTTGAACTGGTTCTAACATCTGCCTGGTTCCCTCATTGAATGAGCTTAATAAAGTCTTTAACAAGTCCTTGTTTTTGTGTCTCTATGAATCTTGATTTTAACCCCCTTGCCTGTTTTTCCTGAAGATTTCAACAGTTTTCTATGAACTCTCTGGGCCTGTTCATGATACTCTCTCTGCCAAGAATATCCTTCTCCTTTCCCTGCCTTTTCCTTCTGAAATTTCTTCCCCGGAATCCCCAGGAACAGGGACTGGTAACCTCCTTCTACTTTGAGCTTGAACATCTATTCACTCCCGCCCTTCCCCTCCACTGTCCTCACTGCGTGGTCGTTGTTTATGGGCCTGTCTCCCCACAGCTAGCCGGGAAGACGCTTTGGTGCCATAGCTGAGCCTCTCTCTCCCCCGTCACACACACACGCACACACAGACACACACGCACACCCCTAGTGCTGAAGTCAGCACAGTACCATGGAAATCATGCCATAAACGGAACACATTCGTTAACAAATGAACGTCAGATGCTACCTCTCCCCACTACAGATAAGCCACCAAGAGGGAGGCCCTTGCTTTCCTTGCTCAACACCATACTAACTAGATAACCATGTCTGGCATCTAGTAAATACCCAATAAATATTTGTTAAACAAATGAAAAAATACAACTTAAGTTCTTATTCTTGCACCATTTAAATCATCTCCCATTTCTCCAGTTTCAGAAGACACACCTAGCAGCTTCGGAATGCTATCCTCCCCGCTCATGACTTCAGGGATCACTGCTATGGCATCTCAACCCCCTTGGATCCCACTCGCCTCTAAGGAATGGAAAGCAGTCTCTCTCTGCTTCCTGGTCATCATGTGACCTTGAGCAAGGCACTGCCCCCTGGACGTCCATTTTCCCATGGGTAAAGCAAGGTCAGTTTAGACATTCCAAGAGATAAAGAACAGCAGGCAAAGATATGAATGGACCATAATGCCCAGATGATGCTCCCGCTCAGATATCATTTACATTGTAACAGATGCTGTCAATGTAACTCATCAGCAAAGCTTCCCAGGGCTTAGCTCTGAGTATGGGGGTCATAGAGCTGTCCTAGGACAGGTTTCTCAAACTTTAATGTGCACACGAATCACCGTGGGGATATTGTTAAAATGCAGATTCCCATTCCATAAGTGGGTGGGGGCCCAAGATTCTGCGTTTCTAACCAGCTCCCAGATGGTGCGATGCTGCTGGTGATTGGACCACACTTTTAGCAAGAAGGTACCAGGACACAGCAGGTCCCAGCTTTGAAGGAATTCTCAGTGTGGCTGAGGGACAGATTTTTACCCTGTTGCTGATATCCAAGGCAATAGATTTTAGCACTCAAATGGGAGATGCTGGCAGTTAAGGTTATGGGATCTCAGAATGGACAGATCGGGGTGGGTGCGTAGGGGACAGGTTCAGGATTCCCAGAGAACATGGAAATAGCACTGGGAGCACTCTGCCAGGATGGTGATTCTACCGGGTTCTGGTGGGGTGGGGGCGGGGGGCAGTCTACGTTTTAACAAGCTCTCCAGGGGGTTCTGATGCTAAAGTTTGAAAACCACTGTGCTAGGAAGAGGTAAAGATGTTGAATATTCCATGTAGAAGAATAGCGTTTTGTTTTCCCATGGTGGAGTTTGTAAGTTGCATTCATTTATTCCTGCATTCATTCATACACACCTTCATCAATCTATCTAACCAACAAAGAGGTCATATTTGTCTATCCACCCACCCATGCATCCATCTACCCCCTGACCCTTCTGACACCCAAAAATACATCCTGAATGTCTACTGTGTACCCTGCTGGGCACAAGAGCTCTTACTGAAACTGTAGCTACACAGGCCTGTCTTAGCCCCTATACCAGTGATTCTCAACCAGGGTCAATTTTGCCCTTGAGGGGACATTTTACAATGTTTGGAGACATTTTTGGGTGTCACAACTTGGAGGCAAATATGCTACTAGCATCTAGTGGGGCAGAGGTCAGGGACGCTGCTAAACATCCAATAATGCTCAGGAGAGCCCCTGCCACACACACACAACGTCAATAGTGTTGCGAGTGAGAAACATTGCAGTGGACTTTCTTTGAGTTCTTTGTGGGCAGGAACTATATTGTCACCTTGGTATCCCAAGGTCACAAGACAGTGCCTGACCCACAGGAGCTGAGCAAATATTTAAATGGATGAGGAAATGGTGACACAAAAATATACTTGTGCATATAAAGATCTCTTACAGCTCAGCCACAAAAAGACAACCTAATTCGGAGACTGGCAAAGAACTTTAGCGTACATTTCTCCAAAGCAGACACACAAATGGCCAGCAAACACACGAGAAATGCTCAACATCATTAGTCATTAGGGGAATGCAAACTGAAACTACAGTGAGATCACTTCACACTTGCTAGAATGACCATAACAGTAATAACCAGAAAACAGAAAGTAGCAAGTGTTGGTGAGGAAACATCAGAACCCTCACACATGGCTGGTGGGAGTGTCAAACGGTGTGGAAAACAGTGTGGCAGTTCCTTTTTGTAAAAAGTTAAACCAGAGTTACCACAGGCTCTGTCAGTTCTGCTTCTGGTTATATAACCCACGAGAATTCACAACAGGTCTTCAAATCAAAACTTGTGCACACATATTCACAATAGCCCAAAGGTGGAAACAATTCAAGTGTGCATCGACTGAAGAATGGATAAACAAACTGTGGTCTAACCATACAACAATATCATTTGGCCATAAAAGGAATGTCGCATTGATACATGCTACAACGTGGAGAAGCCAGATGCAATAGGCCACATATTGCATGATTCCATTTATATGACATATTCAGGGCGGGAGAGGCGGCTCACGGCTATAATCCTAACACTCTGGGAGGCTGAGGCAGGAGGATCGTTTGAGCTCAGGAATTCGAGACCAGCCTGAGCAAGAGGGAGACCCCATCTCTTCTAAAAACAGAAAAATTAGCCAGGTGTGGTGGCACATGCATGTAGTCCCAGCTATTGAGGAGGCTGAGGCAGGAGGATCGCTTGGGCCCAAGAGTTGGAGGTTGCTGTGACCTAGGCTGATGCCACTGCACTCTATCCAGGTGACAGAGTGAGACTCAGTCTCAAAGAAAAAATAAAAGATGGAGAAATGAGCAGAGAGAGATAAAGTGGCTGGCCTGAGGTTGTCATGCTGGTGGAAGCCCAGTTCTACTGAGGTCAGTCTAACCATCAAGGCCCACCTCGGTGCTGGGGGAAGCACTTCCTGTCCCTGGAAAGGAATGAGGCTCATCCTACAGAGATGAAGCCTCAGATTGTGTCTTGGCCCCAGAACTCTCAGGGAGCTCACAGCTGAGTTTCCACCACTGGTAACTCCTGGTGTGAGCAAGTCTCTTAACCTCCATGGGCCACACTTTGCTGGTTTTTTTTTTTGAGACAGAGTCTCACTCAGTTGCCCTGGCTAGAGTGAGTGCTGTGACGTCAGCCTAGCTCACAGCAACCTCACACTCCTGGGCTCAAGCAATCCTACTGCCTCAGCCTGCCGAGAAGCTGGGACTACAGGCATGCGCCACCATGCCCGGCTAATTTTTTCTATATATTTTTAGTTGTCCAATTAATTTCTTTCTATTTTTAGTAGAGATGGGGTCACGCTCTTGCTCAGGCTGGTCTCGAACTCCTGAGCTCAAACAATCCGCCCACCTCGGCCTCCCAGAGTGCTAGAATTACAGGCGTGAGCCACCGTGCCCGGCTGGTCATCACTCTTTTGTTCACATGCATGTGTAAAAAAAAAAAAAAAGAAAAAAGAAGGCATCATCGCTCTTGCCATGCAACATGCTGTTTTCCTACAACTATTTAATATATTCCCACTGTTTCACTCTCTCAAAGCACCCTTTTCTTTTCCTTCAGCACACCTGCACTTCCTAATAATTCACATAAAATGTTTCACATTCAGTATTTGCATGTTTACTGCTTTAACATGCGACTCCTGCTGTAGAGGACTCTGAAAGCAGGGGCCATGTCTGTCTTGCTAACCATCAAATCCCCAGTATCTAGCACAGTGCCTGCAAACATCAGGCACTCACTGATTTGTTGAAGGGATATCTCACAAGCTCATGCCTTGGTAGACTGGTAATGCCATTCACTAAGGCCAGAAACACAGAGGAGGAGCAGGAAATTAACAATGGCTATTACTCAACCAATTCCAAACTCTTCTACCTAGCTTTCAGGAGTCCATTAACCTGGGCAAATTACTCCATTCGTTCCAATTTCATGGGACCCTCCTTCCTAACACTAGTCTATGTCTTCATTCATATTTTTCCAAACTCTTATTTAGAAGCCCACCCTCTTCTTCTTCTCATATTCAAGTTATCTTTCCTTAAAGACTCACTTCCCCCAAGTTACTTCTAATTCTGAAGTTACAGTACATGTCAGAAGAAGGATCAAACTTTGGGACAGGTATTGCCTACCTGGTGATAAATTTCTGAAATGCCGGCCTGGGAAAATCCCACAAGAGCGAAATCGCTGCTAACGCAGGAACCTGTTTTGTTCACTATTGACTCGCCAACACCTAGAACCCTGTCTAGCATAGGTAGTGCATCACGTTGCGAAAAGAACATAAGAATTTAAAGCTGGAGTGAGGACAAACATGGGACTGTATCCTGGTTATCTATCAGCTCTCTGATTTCTGGCAAACGACTACGTTTGCCTAAGCCCATTTCCTCAGCTGTGAAATGGAGCTGGTTCTCCCAGAGGGCTCATATTGCCCAGGATGAAATAGAGATGATGATGATGATATGGCGATTGGCCTCTTTAAATCGTGGAAACATCGTGGACAGAAGAAAAACTATCGCTGGAGAGCCTACTATGTGCCAAATGCGTTGACATACATTCTTTAATTTCACAACAGCTTCTGGAGGCAGGCAATTCCACTTTGGGGCATTTTTTTCCCTTCTAGTTAGGAGCTACTCCAAAACTTTTTCCTAACGACGTAAGGAAAACAAGCGAACTAAGGAGGCCAACCCGGACCTTGCCCGGGTATGCGCTGAGGGGACGTCAGGGAAGTCAGTCCGTCAGGAGAGCGGCTGAACATCAGGACCTCCCAATCTTGAAACCCAGCGCCAGCGCGATGCAAAGTCCTGGCTGAGACGAAGAAATCTTCAGAGTCTCTGTGAAAATCCGCCAGGAGAAGAATGTCCAACGGCCTTTTCCTTCCCAAACAAGTCTCAGAACTGGGAGAACCAACACCGAGAATGGGCGGGAAAGCCACAGCCGCCTGAAATCCCTCCATCTCATTGATTAATTCTACTGTCCTTCCTGGCAGCCCGCCTCTCTTGCTCGCGGGCGATGTTCTCATTGGCTATCTTCCGCCGGGCGTCCGCTCTCACTGGTCCGTTGTTCTGTTTGTCGGCTCGGGCGCGTGGAGAGAGGCGGAGAGTGCTTTAGTGCTGGGGCTGAAAGCCCCGCCTCCGCGTGCCGTGTGCAAAAACAAACAGCCGTTAGGGAGGAGGTGCCGGGGGGCGGAGTCTTTGCTAGAAGGAGGCGCGCGATTGGGCAGCCTCTGGGGTTCAAACCAGCAAGGCAAGCGGACATTGGCCGCCGCGGTGCGAGGCGGGCCTGGGGTATTGTCCGGCTCCGGCGGCGGCGGTCGGTGCTGCAGGAGCGGCAGCGGCGGCACTGGGCAGCAGTGGGAGGGCGCGCGGCCGAGCGGAGGCAGAGTCGGCGCCGAGACCATGGTGAGGGCGGCCGGGCGGGCCAGGGGCGTGGGCCTTGGAGCAGGGCCTGGGGAGCCGAGCGCGCAGGCCCTGCGTCTGCGCCGCTACCTGTAGAGTCGGGAGTTTGCGGGCGTCGGGGCCATGTCCGGCCGAGCCCCTAGCCGCCCGCCGGGGGGCGCCAGGCCCGGGCCGCGGAGCCCGATTTGGGCGTCCCGGTGAGAGCTGGGCCCGGCTTCGTCGAGCGCGAACTGTGTCCGGAGCAAGACAGGTCTGTCCCTATCCGACGCCAGAGACACCGCACTGCCGGTCCGAGAGGAGGAGGACACCAGGATCCAGCGGCCGGGTCTGGCTTGGAAATGTAGAAACAAGTGCAGGTTCTTATCGTGATCGCGATCGCTCTTTGGCACGAATGAGGTCAAACAGGATGCTGCCGTACAAGTTAGAAGTCTTTGGCGATGTTTGGTTACGTAATCTCCGTGGTAGTAAATTTGAGATTTTCTGCGAAAAGGGGCTTGTATTCGTGGTCTTTTGAGCTAGGAAGAATGGTTTTATAGACCAAAACCGCACAGTTTGTTCTAGGTGATTGCATAGGTTTGAAATGAACGCCCGTTATCTTCTGACTCCTTTGCAGTTTGCGTTTTTCGTTACAGAACAGTATCTTCCTTTGCCCCCTCTAGGGATCTTCAGTCTTACATTATCCATCTTTTTATTCTAATTTCACATTTAGGGAAGAAACATACGGCTTTTAAAGACTAGAACTTTAGCCCCATTTAAAAGTTGAGGGAAAGGAGAAGGTGCTAAACTGTGCATTGCATCAAAGATTGTAAAGATAGAAATACTTTTATTATGCAATAACATAATGTTATGTCAGTATTTATTTCTACTTTAAATATCTTGTCGAAAGACAGGTAACTTCAACCAGAGCTGCCTGCTTAAAACTGAGCCCCAGGTTGTCATTCCTCATAAGGCGGATAGTGTTAGATGATTTGTCTTGTGTTTGATATGACAAGTATGAGGTTTAATAGACATAACACCTAACAGTAAATAGATTGGCCAATCGAGAGGACAGAAAGTTTGGTTATTGTAAAAGTCTCAAATCTTAGAACTGGAGTAGACCTTACAGATAATTGCATTCAAGCTCTAATTTATAGTTTATTATTATTTTACAGTGCTTTATAGTAAAGTACTTTAAGAAACCGAGTTACAGATTACATCTTAATCTGTAAATTGATTTGCTCAGGATGATGATTTTCATGTGATTATTGCTAGTTTTTAAGATGTTTCTCAGTCTCTAGTGATATACTATATGTCCACTTACCCAGTACCTAAAAATACATAAGCATTAACATAAGCTAAAAATTAGGAGATTTTCAATTTGAGGGAAAGTGAGCCTATGTCTATTAAATTAATATGAAAGTACCTTAGTATCTAGTTTCCAAGCTTTTACAAGTGAAGTGTACTCTAGCTCCCTCTCCCTACCCCCTTCTCTCTCTCTCTCTCTCTCTCTCTCTGTGTATATATATATGTATGTATATAATTTTTAAACCAAGAGACTTAACTAACCAGGTTAATACTATTTCAATTAATAGAATAAAAATCTTAATATTGCTTATATTTTGTTTCTAAAAGTTTTTGTTAAGTATAAGAAATATGTTTTATCTGCGTCTCCAAACCTAGGAAATAGTCATTTAATGTAGTGAGATTTTTTTCTTGCTTTTTTTTTTTTTTTTTTTTTTTAGACACAGTCTCACTTTGTTGCCCTGGCTAGAGTGAGTGCCATGGCATCAGCCTAGCTCACAGCAACCTCAGACTCCTGGGCTCAAGCAATCCTACTGCCTCAGCCTCCCAAGTAGCTGGGACTACAGGCATGCGCCACCATACCCGGCTAATTTTTTTCTATACATTTTTAGCTGTCCAATTAATTTCTTTCTGTTTTTGGTAGAGACGGGGTCTTGCTCTTGCTCAGGCTGGTCTCAAACTCCTGAGCTCAAACGATCCACCCGCCTCGGCCTCCCAGAGTGCTAGGATTACAGGCGTGAGCCACCGCGCCCGGCCTGTAACAGTATTAGGAGGTGGGATCTCTGAGAGGTGATCAGGCCACAAGGGCTCCACTCATATGGATAGAATGAATGTCATTATAGAAGGTGAGTTCAGCCCCCTTTTGTTTCTTTTTGCCCTTCTGTCTTTCACCACATGATGACAAGAAGAATCCTGAAAAATGCATGCACTTCGATCTTGGACTTGCCAGCCTACAGAGCTGTGAGCCAATAAATTTCTGTTCATTATAAATGTCCCAGTCTCAGGTATTCCATTCTAGCAAGCAGCACAAACAGACTAAGACACAGGGAAAGAAGAAAATTTTCCTACCTGTGGTTGGCATTTTAGAAGATCATGAAAAAAAACAATCATTCAATAAAACAAAATCCAAAGAAAAGATACTAAAACAACAGAGGGAAGTGCAAAAGGAAACAGAAAGCTTAAAGAAATAAGATGAGAACCAAAAATAAACAAATAAATTAATTAATTAGAAAGAGCAAGGAAGGGAACAATGACAATTGGATTATTATTACACTAACATAAAGGGAAGATTTGAGATCATCACAATAAATGTAGAGCAAGGAGGATTAAAGTAATTCTTGAACAGATAATGGATAAGGAAAAAAGTATCCTATATAAGGATAACTGAGTCTCTAAAATATAAAACCTAAAAAACAGAATAGAAAATTTGCAGATATAAAATTTCCATGAAATAAAGGAAGAATCAAATAGACCTTTGAAAGACATGCTGTGGTCCCAAAAATGTTATTTAAGATGATGAACACAACAATCTTGATTAAGTTTTTCTACTTCAAGAATAAAGAAAGAATCCTTCAGGTATCTGGCACAAAAAAAGCCACTGCATACACAATGTGGGAGAGGAGGGAATCTGATTGACTGCAAGACTTCTTTTCAGCCAAACTCAATGTCAAAAGACAGGAGAGTAACACTTTTACAATGTTTAGAATGAAAGAATAGTCCACTCAACAATTTTATTCATAACCAATTTGAGTGCAAGGATAACACATAGTGTGGAGCATGTTAACTCAGAGAATAAAGTATTTATGAGCTCTTTTTCAAAAAACTGTTTTGAGAATGAAAATCATTCACCCAAGGATTCCTCACAATAAAATACTCAGGCATAAAATGCCATTTATGATAAAATTCCAGCAATAATTATTTGATCCTTTTAAATAACATTAAGATTAAAAGACAGGGGGAACTTTGGCTACAGAAACTAATATGGCTATAGAAGCTAATACTTTTACAAATATTTTTAAGTAAAATTAATAAAGAAAAAAAGAGTTTAAAATGCTTATTTATTTCATACCTGAGTCAAACGATACTGTTTAATTGAAATACTGCATGAAAAAAATTTGATGACTCTAACATCTTAATGTTTTTCACAATCTCTCTTTTTAATATTAGAAGAATCTTTAGGAAATTAATATGTCTTGTTGACAGAAAGCATTGCACAAAGGTCAAAACTTTCTTTAGTCTCACTTCAGTTGGCAATTATTCTTAAATTCAAGTAACACTTATATAGCACTTGCTATGAGCTAAGTACTTTTCAATATTTAGTAAGTTATTTAGTCCTCATAACAACCTATATAAGGTAGGTATTATAATACACATTTTATAGACAAAAAACTAAGTACCAGACACTCTGGGTAATTTGTCCATGGCTAGATAGCAAGGAAGCAGCACAGCCAATATGTGAAGATGGACTGGGTCCAGAATCCATGCTCTTAACCTTGAAACTATACTGCCTCTCAAAACAGCATGTAGAAAATAACTTGATTTTTATCCAATTAATTCTATGGATACCCCCATTTAACCACACATCATCTATCCTTCTAGGTAATAGTATTTAAGTATATACTTAAAGGGAAAATGGTTATTTGGGAATGGGCATTGTGGAATTTAGGTGAAGTTTTTTTTATTTGTATTTTTCAAATAAGTTTAATGTTTCATAATGAGTTTCTGTCCATCTTCAAAAAAATGAAGCCATTAATCTAAACAAAAACCAAATCATGTTATCTCATCACAACTTGAATGCTGTCATTGTAAATTAGTTATAGTTTTGGTCTCCCTAAAGAACCATGTTTTTGTAATAATTAGTACTTTGCTCCATCACAGAGCATAGCACAACACTGGGCAGAGAAGTCATAAGTATGTTGATTGATTATTATTAAATATTAGAATACTACATTCTATCTATCTTAACAAACATAAATCTAGATGTTCTAAGGCTTTCCACCCAAAACATATTCCATAGACTAGCGTCAATTGTATTATCTGGGAGTTTGTTAGAAAGACAGAATCTCAGGTCCTACCCTAGACCTCTTGAACTAGAATTTGCATTCTAGCAAGATCCCCCAACTAACTGGATTTCACATTAAAATTTGAGAAGTACTCATTTCTAGTGCACTGTTTCTCTAAGTGTAGTCCATTATTTATCTATAAGAATCACCTGGGTTGCTTGTCAAAAATGCAGATTCTTAGGCTGCACCCTATTCCAAGTGTCACTAGAGTTTAAAAGTCACAGCTAAAAGAACTGCAAGTAAAAAGTAGTAAAGAACAGGAACAGGGACATTAAGCAGAGAGCAGCAGGAATATAACCAGAGAGCTGAAATAAATCAAGAAAGTGATAATAAGAAGAGATGATAAAAAGAAGGAAAGAGGAGTCACACAGGGAAAGTAGGGTAAGGAAATCAACAACAGAACTACAGAGAAGTAAAGTAGTAATTATTCAACAACAGAACTACAGAGAAGTAAAGTAGTAATTATATTGAGAGTGATGTGCATTATTTTCTTTATTTCTTCTTTTCAAATTGACTGTTACCCCTGACAAACTAGCATGCCAAAAGTTTTAGAAAAAGATTATGGAGATACTCAATTTCCTAGTGTAACATATAAGAATTAGTAACATTTTTAAATATGTAGCCACCACATAATGCATGCATTTTATCAATGCTCCTAATATATACAATTTTAAATGTGTACATACGCTTTTAGAGACATTTCCATGTGTTTGGCTCGTGCGATTGCTTCATCTCTCTCCTCAATGGCTAATTGTAGTCTAGACATAATAGCTTCATCACGTTCCCTCTGTGCAAAATACACCTCTTCAACGAGAGCTACCAAAATAAATAACCAATAATCAATTAGAGAAAATAAAGGAGAAATGCATACATTTAGCAAAAATAAAAAGCAAAATAAGTGTTATTTTTTATGTTAAAAAGGATTCTGATGTATTTCTTTTGTGTGTTTTTAAAATTTCACAATATTACAGGGGTACAAACATTTTGGTTACATGTATTGCTTTTGTACAGTTTGTGTTAATGTTATAAGTGTGCCCATCATCTAGATAATGTGTATTATATCCATTAGGTGTGAATTTACCCAACCCCTCCCCCACTCCGCCTGCTTGATTTTCATTGACTTTTACTTCCATATGTGCATATAAGTATTGATCAATTAGTTCCAGTTTAATAGTGAGTACATGTGGTATTTGTTTTTCCATTCTTGCAATACTTCACTTAGAAAAATGTCTCCAGTTCCATCCAGGTTGTTAAAAAAGGTATTAGCTCCCCATTTTTTTAATGGCTGAGTAGTACCCCATGATATACATATACCATATTTTATTAATTCTGCTAATTTAAACACTGTTGATTTATCAAATTGAATTAGTATCAATAATTGCTTGAGAAAACATTTTAATAGGTATTGCAAAACTGAGATACCATTTCATACCCATAAAAAGAGCAAAAATTTAAAGGTCTAATAATAACAAATGTTGCAAGTTTGTGAAATAAAGGAAACCTATATATACTGCAGACAGGCATATATATTTCTACAATCATCTGAAGAGCAATTTGGCAATGTTTATTAAAGTTGAAGATGGGCCTAATCTACAACCTTGTAAAACCCTTCTTTGGTATGTAGCCTAGAGAAATTCTTGCACGTGTGCAACTGGAAACATATAAAAATACTGCAGCATTGCTTATAATAGCAAAAACTTAAACATAACCCAAATGTCCATCAACATGAATAGGAATAAATATAAATTACATTCAGAATGGAATACTACCCAGCATTTAAAATCAATTAACTAAGGACAGGTGGACAAATCTCAAAAACAAAATGTTGGCAAAAGTGGCAAGTTGCAAAGTAAAACCATTCTATTTAGTATTTACAGAGACACACAATTAGTAAAAATAATACAAGCATTGAAATTATAAACACCAAATTCAGATTAATAGTTACCTCATTCTCAGTGAGATGGTGGAAGAGGAGGAAAGGTAATGGGTTATGGAAGAACAAAACGAGACAGAACTGTGCTGGTTTAGCACTGCACATTGGCACAGAGCAAGACACACCAGTGAATATATTATAATACAAATGACATCATCTAGATTTGTGCAGCACTCTATTGGGAGCTTTGATGTTATCTGAAATTGTCATGTCTTAAGTATAATTTGTATTGTTGGTATACTTGAAATCTTACATGATTTAAAAAACAGTATTGCAATGTTAGACAAAGAGGGATTCAAATACCTGAATCACCAAATCAAATTTTATTTATACTTTCAAACCACAAAATAAACTTAGGAAAAAAGTTTGAAATGCTCTTTCAGTTAATAAAATGTTGGGTTCTGCCTAAGGTTTGTTATAGATTAATACACAATTTATCAAGATAGTTATTATTGTATTACTTAAATTATAAGTGTTGGAAAAGTGGTTGTAGCATACAGCATATCAAAGAGATGATTCATGTCCTGGGTAGCACAGCATGAGAATTCATCACTCTAGTCAAACTGCTGTGCAATTTAAAATGTATGAATTGCTTATTTCCAGAATTTTCCACTTAATATTTTCTGACCATGGGTAACTGAAACCGAGGAAGGCAAAACTGCAGATAAAAGGGGACTATTATATCAATTCCTCAATCTCTTTTGAAAGAAACTTCTATCTAGAATGTAGTATACAAAAATGAATTTTATTTTTCCCTTCTAATTCTGCATAATCTCCTTCCAGGAAGGACAATAATAACAGGTCAAAACAGCAATATGATTTATCTTATATGGTATAGCATGAGAACCGCATGGTGTATGGAAGAACATGGGCTCTGATTCAGATTCAAACAGATTCAGATTCAGCAGCCTTGTTTTTATAAATCTCTTAAATTATTTTAGTTGCAATTCAAGTACATAAAATGGATATAACACTATCATTCATGGTTATTAAATTAAATCAGACAATATACAAAAGGTCTTGATCAATTAATTAAAATAAAGTATATCCTCAGCAACCATTAGTTCCATTCCACCACCACAGTCACTACCCTAAATCCATATACTCACAATTTGACTTAATTCATAGATACATTAACAATGTGATTTTGATTAATGTGGACCATTTATATGTAAAAAATACAATTCAAAATTCCTCATTTTTTAAACTTTTTCATTGGTAGGCAAAAATTATATTAGGGACTGAAAGAAAAATTGTTCAGAACCCATTCTATATTGTATAATGCATACTATAATGACAATAATTTATATAAAATATCATATTCTAAGATGTTTTCAAATTTTTACATTATAAAATATTTCTAATTTATAAGTGAGACAGGATGGACAAAATGATGCTAAATAGTGATGTATATGTGCATTTAAAGGAGAATACCATTTAAGTATTCAAAGGTTAAATTTTAAAATGCCAGGAAACACACACACACACACACACACACACAATTTGGTTTTAAAATTTACAAATGATAAAAACAGTTTTTCAAAATTAAGGTATTACTGTAAATATTCAATGCAATCTCTATCAAAATTCTACTGTAATTCTTCACAGAAATAGAAAAAACAACCCTGAAATTAGTACGGAACCATAAAAGACTCCAAATAGCCAAAGCAATCTTGGGCAAAAAGAACAAAACTGGAGACATCATGCTACCATTTAAAAATATATTACAAAGCCATAGTAATTAAAACAGTATGGTACTGCCATAAAAACAGACACATTGACCAATGGAACAGGATAGAGAACCCTGACATAAACTCACATACCTATGGTCAACTGATTTTCAACAAAGGTGCCAAGAACACACAATTGGGAAAGCACAGTCTCTTCAATGAATGATGTTGAGAAAACTGGACATCTACATACCAAAGAATAAAAATGCACCCTTATCTCACCCCTTGTGTAAGAATCAGCTCAAAATGGATTAAAGACTTAAACATAAGATTTGAAACTATAAAACTACTAGAAGGAAACATATGGGAAAAGCTCCATGGCATTGGTATGGGCAAAGACTTCTTGAATATGACCCAAAAAGGACAGGTAATGAAAGCAAAAAGAGACAAATGGGATTGCATCAAACAAAAAGCTATGCACAGCAAAAGAAACAATTTACAAAGAGAAGAGACAACCCACAGATTGGGAGACAATATTTGCAAATCATATATTAGATAAAGAGCTGGCTAATATTCAAAATATACCAGGACCTCAAACTACTTAACAATAAGAAGACAAATAATTCTATTTAAAATCCTGTTAGATTGACTATTATGAAAAAAGATGAAAGATAACAAGTGTTGGCGATGATGTGGAAAAAAGGAAACCCGTATACACTATTGGTGGTATTGTAAATTAGTACAGTCATTTTGGAAAACAGTATGAAGTTCCTCAAAATACTAAAAATTGAATTGCCATATGATCTGGCAATTCCACTTATGGGTATATATCCAGAGGAGTTGAAATCAGTATGTCAAAGACATGCCTGCACTCCCATGTTCACTGCAGCATTCTTCACAATAGCCAAGATATGGAAACAACTTAAGTATCCATTAATGGATGAATAGATTTTTAAAATGTGGTATATACACAGACAATGGAATACTATACAGTCTTTGCAAAGCTGGAATTCAACTTTTTCATCTGAAAATGCTGGGGGAAAAAAAGGAAATTCTGTCATTCGCAACAATATGGATGGACCTAGAGGACATTATGCTAAGTGAAATAAGCCAGGCACACAGAGGAAAAACACTGCACTTATACCTGGAATCCAAAACAAAGTAGAATTCATAGAAGTAGAAAAGCAGAAGTAGAGAACAGATTGGTGTTTATCAGAGTCTGTCAGGGGTGGGGGTTGATGGGGAAAAGGGAGATGTGGTCAAAGAGTATAAAGTTTCAGTCAGATAGGAATAGGTTCTGGTGACTTATTACACAGCATGGTGACTTACAGTAAATAATAATGCATTGTATATTTCAAAATAACTAAAAGAATGGATTTTAAATGTTCTTACCACAAAGAAACAATAAGTATTTGAGATGATGGATATGTTAATTAGTCTGATTTGATCATTCCACAGTGTATATATAAGCATTGAAACATCACATTGCATCCCATAAATATATACTATTATTTGGCAATTAAAAATAAAACTTAAAAAGAAAAATCAAAAAACAAAATTAAGGTATTACTGAGTAACTTTAAACACATATTAGGTTAATGTACAATTTGTTGGCTATAAAAAATCTTGTTCTTTATAGAATTCAGTATTTTTAAAGGATCAATATGCAACTCTCAAACATTTTTAGTAAAGAAAACTTAATTGTAAACACTGAGCTTTTCCAAGGTAGATGACTATTACAAAGTTCACTAGAAAATCAATATAGCATTTTAGTTGGAATTTGCTCATTAAACACCCACAGCTCTAATGCAAATTATGATGGAATGAATAAAGCAAATACGCATGCTTCTTTCTTTTTATTAAATGTAAAATCTACTGTTAATTGCATCTCGTATGTCATACAAACTTTTCTCCTTAACTATTAAATAGAAGCTTTAACAAAAGTCATTAGAGATTCTCTTTCTTTGACTTGAATAAATTTCAATATTTGTTCAGTAAAGGTTCACAGCAGTTAAATTACATTAACAAATATTATTAGCTACTATGTAAGCCAACCAAGTAAAATACTTATATTGTAGGTAAAACAAATCATTGGGTGTTTACAATAATATTTGGATATCTCCATTTTTAAACATGGTTATCAAATATCCATAATTCTTAGTCAAATGAGAAAGATTCAGAGAGGATCACCCCTACCCCACACCCACCAAATACTCAAATTTGTTTAGTAAGCTAATTGTTTTCTAATACGGGCAAAAGTAAATATGAAGAAGCTGAACCACACTAAGTATGAGTTTATTGAGTCAAGGCAGAGTACATATTTTCTTAGTAGACCTAAGTCTATTGACAAATCCATATTCTATACTTTTCAAACTACTTTTAAAATACAGTAGGAGGGAGACAGTACATTGGATAACATTCTAGTTTAAACACTGGATCATGATCCTCTAAATAGCATAATTTGGAGGATAAATATTTCCCAGGAGAAAGAATTCATTTGTTAACATCCTCATGGTAGTTAGGTAAATGCAAAAGGCAGAGTTAAAGAGAGGGAAGAAGAAATCATTAGGATTTTAAACATATCAAATAATCACTGTATACAATTCACGTTCCAAAATTCTAAGCAACAAATATAGACAATAGTTTCATAAAAAACTAGGCTTGGCCGGGCACAGTGGCTCATGCCTGTAATCCTAGCTCTCTGGGAGGCCGAGGCGGATGGATTGTTTGAGCTCAGGAGTTCGAAACCAGCCTGAGCAAGAGCGAGACCTCGTCTCTACTAAAATTAGAAAGAAATGAATTGGACAACTAAAAATATATAGAAAAAATTAGCCAGGCATG